>JAJTVC010002027.1:0-16300 GCA_022433055.1 Begonia peltatifolia | reverse complement strand
AATTTAGTTTTGTTGATGGCTTTTCCTCTCTCCCCGTAGCAGATCATTCTCTCCCCCTTTTACTTTTTCATTTTTCTCACAGTTTTGCACGAAAGAGGAACCAGATAATCTATTTTCTCCTCTGTCGAAGAATGCAGCTCCATCTCCTATTCGTCTTTCTCCTATATCCCGCGTGAAACACGACCCTCTCTTCGATTTCGGTAAGTGTTATCTTTCTTTTCTAGTTTTGGTCAAGAAAATCTAGAGTTTTCGGATTTGGTAATCCTCAAATTATGTTAAATTGTCCTCAAAGAAGTTATAATGTAATAGATTGGTAAAAATAAAGTGAGTTTGCTGAAGTTTTGGAAAAAGAGATGGATTTTTTTTATACAGGGCAGCTCGGTTTTGGAATTTTTCACCTAAGCTCCGGTTGATCATTTTAAAAACCGTTATAGTATGTTGAATTAGATACTTTAAGGAAACGTTTCACTTTGGAATCAAGTCGTTTCGGTAATCGTAAAGGAAGTTATGAATTTTCAAAGATTGATGAAAAATCGGTGAAGTGAGTTCAGACAGATTCCGTTTTCGATTTTTCTGCTATCTAATGAGCTTGCTTTTTTATAAGTGAATTTAGACAGGTCACAGTAGACATCCTTAGGGTTATATAGCACTTTGAATCATCAAATTTGGATAAATATACGATTTGTAACGAATTTTCAAAGTTTGATAAAAAAATCTGTGAAGAGGTTTAGGGCAGCTCCGATTTTCAAATCTCTGCTATTTATCGAGTCTGGTCTTTGAAACATGGATAAAACCACGTCAACGTGGACATACTTAGGGTTACATATCATCTTGAATCGTTGAAATCGGGTAAGGATTGAATGAGTTATGAATTTTAGAAGTTATTGTGCAAAAACTTGAAAATTTCAACGGGCAGTTTGGTTTTGATTTTTCTGCCATTGATTATGCTTTGATTTTGGAAAATTGATCTCACCAGCATAAACTAGACCTTATAAAGTTCCCAAAACATGTCGAATCATCAAATTCGACCAAATATACGATTTGATATGAATTTTCAAAGTGTAATGAAAAGCTGTGAAACGATTTCCGGGCAGATTCGGTTTTTGATTTTTTGCTATTGATTGAGTTTGATTTTTGACAAATGGATATCACCATGTTGAAATAGACTCGTTTAGAAGCCTTTTGTAACACCCTAAGAAAACACTGCGTTCTCGGTGCGCTACAGTGCATCTACACACTACACACACTAACCCTTGACATAACTCACTCAATTCAATACTCCTTTCGTTTTCAAATCATTTTCAAAAGAACATTTGTGACTATGAAACTTTTTCGACTCGATTAAAAAAAAACAACTCGTGTCCCGAAGAGGAAACACGAAGTCCTCAACATAAAACTACGCAACGGAAAAGAAAAAACATTTAAAATAATTTGAGATAAAACAGTAAGACTTGAAATCCTAGGAAAGAATCCCACGCACCCCACGAACTACCCAGTCTGGTCCCAAGCACTCACGTCCCCACTCCGACACCTCGCGTACACCCTGGCGGTGCCGTATGTGCCAACCCAACGTCACTGTATCTCGCACACGCTCACAGCGCCGCGTGCCCCACGCACCCTGCCTCTGTACAGCACGTCCGCGCGCACGCCCTCATCCGGCGCCGCATGACCCGTGTGCACCCGCAGAGCCGCGTGCCCCGCGCACCTGCGATCACGCCGCACTTCCACGCTCATCTACTTTTTTCTAGCATTTACTGATCACCCCTCAACTTATTTCGTATCTCCTCGACTCCCAACCTCTCTCCCAAAATTTCGACAGAGTAACGGCTAAAAACTGACTATCCCAAAATTTAAACCCTGCACACAATTCACCAGAATCCAACAATGTTTATCTATCCATCATCCAGAGAAATCACCATAACCAAATCAGAGTAAGAAGACAACAAGAACCCATCAAATACAAATGAAGAAAGTCCCCCAAAACACTACAACCCCTCTATACAATCTCAAAAGATCAATGTCTATACAACCCCGCTATCTACACAAATACCCAACATGAAATGATAAATCCACTATCACCTACCACCACCAAGGGTCGGCTCGCCCTAACAAAAATTCGCCATCCGGTGCCTCGAGTGCACGCCGCCAACCATCCTACGCCTCTGGACTAGACTCTCGAGGCTCACCAGCAGTATTGTCAGCACCTACCACAGAACACACAACATAAGCCTAACGCTCAGTAAGTAATGCGATATGAAAGTAAAAGCCGACGATACAATCCTATCACATGCAGTCTCTACACTCACACTCACGTTGTCACATCTGTGACGCGCAGTGCAGCCGCACCAGGGTAAGGAGGAACCTCACGCCACCCTACACCCTAACACGTTGCCACCGTCCCGGACTCCCCAGCAACGAGGCCCATAAGCTACACACACGCATCACCACACGGCAACCACATCAGGGTAAGGGTGTACCTCGCGCCACTCTACACCCTGACACATCGCCCCCGTCCCAGCCTCCCTAGCACGGGGCCACAATTGCCACACACACACGTTTCGCGACAGCCCAGCCGGCCCACCCCTCGAGTAGGATCCACGACTGGTATTGCACCGGCCCACACACTAGTAGGATCCGCGGTACCACTGCCCATATCCACACCGTCAACACATTCACGCCGCATGACGGCCCAGCCGGCCCACCCCTCGAGTAGGATCCGCGACTGGTGAAGCACCGACCCGCACACTAGCGGGATCCGCGGTACCACCGCCACACGTCTCACCTCATACATCAAAACATGCTAAAAATCATTTTCGTTCTCGTTTTTAAAAATATGATGCATGTCAAACAATACGCACGCACACCACAATCAATCACATAAACCCTAAAGTTCTACAGTGTAGGCCCACTTGGGCAAAACACATGCATGCACTAATTACCTGGCGCCCTAAGCTCGGACGCACAGCTTCGCCAAAATAGAGCCTCAACCTAAAACACAACCAATTTCTCATCAGTATTTATCTCAACATTCACCAATTAGCTAAAAAGAACATTCTCTAACTACACATGAAATTCCAACTAAAACGGGCCATTGGTTTGGTTCGGCCGAAAACCAGCCTAAAGTTTGGACGCGCATAACTTTTGCATCCGTTAACGGAATCGAGTGATTCAAGTGGCTAAACGTCCCATTAGGAACCTAGTCTAACATACTAAGACGGATTTTAAAACGGTAAGTTGCAGATAGGTGAAAAATGCCAAAAACCGAATCTGCCATTTTTTTAATAAAATTCCAACCTTTATTTTTCTTCAACCAAAACTCACTCGATTCAGCTTTTTCGCACCAAAAATAGACATGCCACTATTACACATCGAAATTCCACGAAAAACGGTCACTAATTTGACTTAAACCAAAATCCGACATAAACTTCCGACGCGCATAACTTTTGCGTCGGATATCAGAATCGAACGATTCCAGTGGCCACACGTTCTTCTAACAACCTATTTTAAGCCACAAAGACAGAATTTGAAACGATCAACTGAAACTAGTCCGAAACGGCCAAAAACAGAATCTGCTTCTATCCTAAAAATAGCCAAAAATTCAACTTCGATCCAACTTCGCAAATTCCTTCTCCAAGCAGCCACATTACAGTCCAATATACATAACTCATAACAACCCTTCCTGGTTTTCTTCTCAAAACCAGGGCACCAACCAGTGCCCCCCCCCCCCCTCCTTTTTCCTTGCTGCAACTCCTCCATACCTTGGCACAATAAGCCGAGGCAGGAACACAGGTAGCCTACATCTTCGGCCACCACAATTAGAGGAGGAACAGGGGACATTCCCACTTGTCCTCGGTCGGGTTTGGGGCGGAATGCCGAGCCCCTAGCGCGCCCACCCCAGCCTCCTCACACCAAGAACCAAGCTCAAACCAGGCGAGAGTTCGGAAGTAACCGAACTTCCCACTTGCTGGCGGAAAAAATGAAAAGGAGTAGGGCAGTTTACCTTGGATCTTCGGCACGGAAATGGCTGAGCTACACATCGTTCCCGGCTTGTCGGAGCCTCTTATCCACGTCGACTGCCGCAATCTTCTCCCACTGTCGTCGGCCGTCGTCGGAGCTCGAAGCTCTCCCCTCTCCCGCGTCTCCCTATCGGCTCTCTCGGCACCAAGGAGTAACAGCTGAATGGCTTCCTCCCGAAGCCATTCGGTTGTTATATTAGATTTCTTTGTTTTTTATTTATAAATTACAAAACTGCCCTCACGTGTTTTAATCGTCCGTAATTTCATAAATTTCCCGACCACCCGACTTTAAATTCTGAGAAACCATCGCAAAAGTAGGCTCCGAGTCTTATAATTTAAATTTCCCGTTGAAATATTTTTCTCAAAACTCCGACCGAGATTAAAATAAAAATTTCAGGAATTAAAAATGCAAATTCAAAATTTCCGAGTTATTACATCCCCCCCACCTTTAAGAATTTTGTGCCCAAAATTTACGTACCGAATAAGTCGGGATACTGCCGCTCCATGTCATCACGCCGCTCCCAAGTAGTCTCCTCTACACCATGGTTGCGCCACATCACCTTGACCAGTGGAATCTCCTTGTTGCGCAGCACCTTCACAGCTGATCTTAAGATCCTCACTGGCTTTTCCTCGTACGACAGCGTCGGCTGGATCTCTATATCCTGTTGTGGCACTACTTGAGAGGGATCGCGCATATACTTCCTCAGCATCGAGACATGAAAAACACCATGGACGGCATCCATCGACGCAGGCAACTGAAGCTGATATGCAGTTCTCCCAATCCACTTGACAATCGGGAATGGTCCCACAAACCGAGGGTTGAGCTTCCCCCGCTTTCCGAACCTTACCACTCCCTTGAACGGCGAGACTTTCAGAAAAACCTCATCGCCCTCATTAAACTCCAACTCTCGGCGTCTCTGATCAGCATAACTCTTTTGTCGACAGTCTGCTGCAAAATCTCAGGGCCTATCAATCGGGCCACCCAAACCTCATCCCAATATAATGGCGACCTGCACTTCCTTCCATAAAGGGCCTCGTATGGTGCCATACCAATGGTGGACTGAAAACTGTTATTATACGAGAACTCCACTAGCGGTAAAAACTTGCTCCAAGTCGCCTGAAACTCCAACACACAAGCCCTGAGCATATCCTCCAGAATCTGTATAGTCCGCTCCGATTGCCCATCGGTCTGAGGATGAAAGGCCGTACTGAAATCCAATCTGGGGCCTATAGCCTTATGCAGACTCCTCCAAAACTTAGACGTGAACCTAGGGTCTCGGTCTGAAACAATCGACACCGGGAATGGCTGAGCTACACGTCGTTCCCGACTTGTCGGAGCCCCTTATCCACGTCGACTGCAGCAATCTTCTTCTCCGGTCGTCGGCCGTCGTCGGAGCTCAAAACTCTCCCCTCTCCCGCGTCTCCCTGTCGGCTTTCTCGGCACCAAGGAGTAACAGCCGAATGGCTTCCTCCCGAAGCCATTCGGTTGTTATATTAGATTTCTTTTTTTTTTTAATTTTCAAATTACAAAACTGCCCTCACGTGTTTTAATCGTCCGTAATTTCGTAAATTTCCCGACCACCCGACTTTAAATTTCAAAAAACCATCGCAAAAGTAGGCTCCGAGTCTTATAATTTAAATTTCCCGTTGAAATATTTTTCTCAAAACTCCGACCAAGATTAAACTAAAAATTTCAGGAATTAAAAATACAAATTCAAAATTTCCGGGTTATTACACCTTTAGCATTTTAAATCATTGAATTTGGGCTTATATTTAGTTTGTTGTGAATTTTTGAAGTTGGATAAAATTTATGATAAATTTTGAAAGTTGAGTTGTGATAATTTAAATTTTAATTCCTTGATATTGAATTATTTTGTTGAAATTGATTGAAGTGTTGAATTATTAGGGTGGATGATAACCTACCCTTGGGATAATTACTTCAATTAGATGTCAATTTTTAGATTGTGCCTTATAGAATGATAGGTGTTTGGAAATAGAGGTTATATGCACATGTTTTGAGTTTTATTATTTTTGGATATTGGATAGTAGGTAGTGTTCATGCTGGTTAATGGATGTTAAGAGTATAAGTTAGCTTAATTGTTAATTTGGAAGTTAAGTGCATAGAGTTACCTTTGATGATCTTGTGGTTATTTATTTACTATTTAAAAATAGAAATTTGTGGATTTGGTTCTATGCGGTGGTTGTCAATTAGAATTGTAAATCGTGAATGATAACTTATAACTTTATGCTTTATAATTTTAGGAAAACGGAATCGATCGGGTTGTATCGAATAGCTAAGGACACCAGGTAAGTAGTGCATGTATGTGTTTTGCCCAGGTGTGCCTACACCGTAGACTTTAGGATTTATGTCGTTGATTGTAGTGTGGGTGTGTGTAATGTTTGACATGCATTATGTTTTAAAAAGGGAACGAAAATAGTTTTTAATATATTTTGAGTAAGTGGTGATACGCGTGGCGGTGGTACCGCTGATCCTGCTAGTGTGTGGGCCGGTGCATAATCAATGGTGGATTCTGCTTGAGTAGTGGGCCGGTACAACACCAGTCGTGGATTCCGCTTGAGTAGCCGGCCGGCTGGGCTGTCGCGAAATGCGTGTGTGGTAACTGTGGCCCCGTTCCTGGGGAGGCTGGGACGGGGGTGACGTGTCAGGGTGTAGTGTGGCGCGATGTACACCCTCACCCTGATGTGGTTGTTGTGTGATGATGCGTGTGTGTAGCTTGTGGGCCTCGTTGCTGGGGAGTCCGAGACGGTGGCGACATATCAGGGTGTAGGGTGGCGCTAGGTTTCTCCTTATCCTGGTGCGGTTACACTACGCATCACAGATGTGACAATATGAGTGTGTGTAAAGACTGCATGTGATAGGATTCCATTGTTGGCTTTTACTTTCATATCGCATTATTTACTGAGCATTAGGCTTATGTTGTGTGTTCTATGGTGTAGAGAAAGTACTCGTTATGTGTTTTACTTAAATTTATGAAAGTTTACATATTTTTTATAGAACAATCTATCATGATGTTTATCGTTTAATTCGAATTGTGTCGACAGACAAATTTGATGTTACATGTTTCTATGATATCGATGGATATATAGTAATTTTATGATGCATGATTGATTAAATAAATTAAATTGTTACAAGTTTGTTGATATTAATTTATTTGGCATTGATAATATAGTTGAAAAAAATTCAATTCAAGTTTTATTCTTTCAAAGTCGAAAAAAAACCTTAGTTTGAATTTAACTATGTAATTCGATAGAACACTAGAAAAATATTTATTCTCGCTGTTCTGTAGGAAATTGTAACAAAAAAACCTACTCGTTTTTCGGTTCGCTACTACTCCGATGCCAAATTCTTATATTCGTATCATAAAATTTGTGTAAATTTAAAACTTTTATTTCTCGATTTAAACTGACGTTTCTGAAAATATTTTTGACAGCTCTGCAGCGAAAATTCGATTAAATTCACTTTGCATAAAATTTTATTTTGTTATACATGAAACAAGGACTCCCAGTCGACAACTATAAGCAGCGGTCGACATTTGAGTCGTTTCGGATTTCTCATCGGTCAACACTTTGTCCCTCTCGGGTCTTTTCACCGGTTGACACATGAAAACACTGGTCGACACTTTTATGCTCACCACAGAGAAGGGTCAACACCCGTCTCCACGAGTCGACACTTTAATCCTCTCTGCCCGTGCAGGTCGTTCACCGCGGTCGACACCGCTACCATTTTTACATGTACCGGTCGACACCTGTAACCAGGGGTCGACATCTACTTCGGCTCTGCCTGTCACAGGTCGAGCCTCACGCTCGACACTCACCATACATTTACATCAACCGGTCGACACCTCTCGACTTCGGTCGACACCTCACACCAGTATCAGTAAAATCGCACCAGTTCGTAAAAACTCAAACACACGCTATTATTTCCTCGATCAAAACTCACAAAGTAACACCTACGATTTGAAAACATACTTTCTTCAAGTAAATTTCAAAATAACAATATTCTACTTCATTTATACACATTACTCTTACTACACCTCCTAAATTCTCAAAATTTATATAGCATTATCCGACTCAAAACACTTACAAAAATCACATTCTTTTCCCGCTATGGTCGTGTCGCCCCAACATTTTCCTGTACCGGCATGTGACATCTCCTGCCAACTCCGATCTAAGCCTGCCCATCACCTAGCAACTCACCCGAAAGCTCGTCGTCACCTACATCAAGTAACACAAAACGTAAACCTAATCCTTACCAAGTATGGAAATATGAACTCAAAAATCAATACATAACTCAACCCCTAACACATGCAGTTTCTACACTCAATTTCGTTTTCTTTTTGTTTCATTATTTTCATCTTTCACTTTTTCGTGTGAGTTAGGCTGGCACCCATCCCCTCCACACTCGGGACGGCCAATCCATAACCCACGGAGCGAGGCTAGAGGCACACATCATGTTCGCACACGAAACGGCCCTCTAGTGCTCTAGTGCTCCTAACATCAATCGTTGAACCCTCTAGTGCTCTCAATAGCACGTTAATGACGAGGCGTTCGCAAACCGTGTCACATTACGTACTTTCATCCATAGGAACCCCATAGTTCTCTCTCAGTAGCACGTTAACGACGAGGAGTTCACCCATGCGTGGCAAGTCTTTTCTTATTTGGTTACATTTCACATACACATTTCAAAACATGCTCAAAACTCGTATTCGTAAATTCAAAACCATGATGCATGACAATCATGAATACAAGACTCAGACAACAAAACAAACAAGCAATCCTACCATTCCAAGGTATAGGCCCGAAGGCAAATCACATACATCCCACCACTTACCTGGCGTTCTCAAATTCTTTTCGTGCTTCGTAACTTGGTGCTCTAACTGAGATACCTATAAAATTGTAAATCCGTCAATCTTAACTTATCAAATTCATAACTCTTTAACTTAAAATTCCTAACTCACATCAAAACCGAAACTTTCCACTAAACCCGAAATCCCACACAATTTTTGTTCAACTTCAGAAATTCACAACTTCTTCAATACTCGTCCGAATTGGACGATACAAAATACTATGGGTTTCGGAGGATGCCTAGTATCCCATGGTTGCATCCATTTTCCATTTGGATGTCCTCAACTTAACCGAACGTAGCCGAATGGACACTGCCCCAAAATCACGTACTCGGCCAATAAATCTCCCAATCTTCCTCACCAATTCTCGTAATCTACTACTATTTCTATACTAAGCACCAATACACTGAGGGAATTCAGCTCTATGTTCAATTTCTCACATTACCCTCTTAGGTTTTCACTAATTTCTTCTATACCTTTGCCAAATCTGGTTTTTGCCACTAACAATACTAACGCATCAACTAACTACATAAAACTAACGAGAACTTACCGTGACTTTAAAAGAGTCGTGGAAAAAAGCTCGATTGCAGCGCAGAGAAAAAGGGAACGCTAGCTCACTCGCGAAAGAAGAGAAGTGAGAGAGAGGGTTTGCTGGAAGAAGGGTGTTCTTCTCAGTCCTTTTTTTTTTTAATATATTATTTCACAATTATCAAATTACCATTAACCATTTCACAATTCCGTGATTTCGTCTAATTCTGGTTATATTCTTAAATTTCTCTTTCCACCATTAGCCTTAAAATAATCTTTTAATCAAGGGCAGAAACTTTCCGTTATTAATTCGGACCAAAACACCACCGATTACAAATTACAAAATCCAAAACTAGTTTAAACGAAAATTTTGGGTATTACATCCCTCCCTCCTTACAAAACCTTTGTCACCAAAATTTGCTAACTAGACAGCTTAGAATAACGTTCCATCATGTTCTGTTGTCTTTTCCACGTCGCCTCCTCCACATCGTGGTTATGTCACATCACTTTTACCAACGGAATATCTTTTTTCCATAGTGTCTTCACCTCATAATCTAAAATCTCCACTGGCCTCTACTCGTACGCTAAGTTTGGCTGTACTTCAATGTCCTGCTGGACCACAACGTGTGATGGATCTCTGAGACACTTTCTTAGCATCGACACGTTGAAGACATTATGAACCTCTTCCATGGAAGCTGGCAGTTCTAGTTGGTACGCAACTCCCCTAATTCTTTTCGTGATCGGGAACAGTCCAATGTATCTCGGGCTCAACTTACCCTTTCTCCCGAATCTCATCACACCTTTGAATGGTGAAATCTTCAGAAAAACTTCATCCCCTACCTTAAATTCCAATTCCCTTCTCCTTCTATCGGCATAGCTATTCTGCCGACTTTGATCTGTCAATATCCGCTCCCGAATAACCTTGATCTTCTCAGTGGTCTGTTGCACAGTTTTGGGACCAATCAAACTAGCTTCACCGACTTCATCCCTTAAAGGGGTGATCTGCACTTACTTCCATACAACGCTTCGTAAAAGGCCGTACCTATCATCGCCTGATAGTTGTTGTTGTACGAGAATTCCACCAAGGGCAAATACCTGCTCCACGAACCCTAGAACTCTAATACACAGGCTTGAAGCATATCCTCTAAAACCTGAATAGTCCGTTTAGATTGCCCATCGGTTTGAGGATGAAAAGCCGTACTGAAATTCAGTCATGTTCCCATTGCTTTGTGCAGACTCTTCCAAAATTTCGATGTAAAACGCGGGTCCCTGTCCGACACAATTGAAATCAGAACCCCGTGTAGCCTTACTATCTCATGAATATACAGGTCAGCAAATTGGTCCATGTTGAATGTCATCTTCACCGGTAGGAAATGGGCGGATTTGGTCAGACGATCCACAATTACCCACACCGCATCAAACCCTTTTGCTGTCTGAGGCAATCCAACCACAAAATCCATAGATATTTGGTCCCACTTCCATTCTGGAATCGGCAATGGTTGCAATTTTCCAGGCGGTCTCTGATGTTCAGTCTTAATTTGCTGGCAGATTAAGCATGTTTACTTTTTCATACTAGGCCACCAATAATGTTGGTTAAGGTCTCTATACATTTTGGTGCTTCTGGGGTGAACAGAAAACTTTGAGGAGTGCGCTTCAAACAAAATGTCTTCCCAAAATTGACCGTTGTTCGGAACGTACCACCTATTCTGAAACTTCAGGATTCCATCACTTAAACAGCTAAATTCGGTTATGTCGTTAGATGTCATGCTCGTCCTGAATTCGTTGCATCTTGGGTCATCTTGTTGAGCTCCTTTAATTTCCTCCAGAATCAACGGCTTCAGAGATAAGGCTGACAATTGCGCTGTCGCATTTGAGACTAGCTCCAAATTAAATCTCTGAAATTCCGCACTCAATTCCTTAGACATTTTGGCATTCATTGCTGACACTGAGGTAATTCGGCTCAATGCATCAGCCACTATATTAGCTTTGCCGGGGTGGTATTTGATCTCCAAGTCATAGTCCTTCACAAACTCCAACCACCGTCTCTGCTTCATGTTCAGCTCCTTCTGAGTGAAGATATACTTCAGACTTTTATGATCCGAGTATACCTCACACTGCTGCCCATAAAGATAGTGTCTCTAGATCTTTAGCACGAAAACAACCGCCACTAATTCCAAATCATGGGTTGGATAATTCCGCTCATAGGGCTTTAATTGCCTCGAAGCATAAGCGATCACCCTTCCGTTTTGCATCAAGACACAACCCAATCCAATTATAGAAGCATCACAGTAAATATTAAACTTCTCGTCCATAACCGGTAGTGTCAATACTTGTAATAACCCAAAAATTTTAGATTTTAAATCTAATTTCTGAAATTTTTTATTTGATCTCGGTTGGAGTTTCGAGAAATATTTTAACGAGTAAATTAAATTATAAAACTCGGGGTCTAGTTTTGTGGTAGTTTTCGAAAATTTTAAAGTCGGGAGGGCGAGAATTTAACGAAGTTACGGACGATAAAAACACGTGAGGGCAATTTGGTAATCTTTATTTATTATAAAAAAAAAATGTTATAACAACCGAATGGCTTCGGGAGAAAGCCATTCGACTGTTACACCTTGGCGCCGAGAACCGAGAGGGAGACGCGAGAGAGGAGAGAAAACTCCGAGCTCCAACGATGGCTGACAACCGGAGGAGAAGTTAGCGGCAGCCGACGTGGGTAGGAAACTCTGACGCGTAGCTCGACCATTCCCGTGCTGAATACTCAAGGTAAATCACCCTCTTCCATTTCAATTTCTGCCAGCAAGTAGGGAGTTTGGGTGCTTCCAAACTCCCGCTGGTGTTTAGAGGCTAGGGCGGCTGCGCTAGGAGCTCGGTATTCCTGCCCCAAACCCAACCAAGAATAGGTAGGGATATCCCCTGCTCCTGCTCCTCTTCTATTTTGGTGGCCGAAGGTGTGGTACTGCTTGTGTTCCTGCCTCGGCCAGTTGTGCCAAAGTGTGGAGGAATTGCAGCAGGGGAGGAGGGGTTGGCATTTGGTGGTGTTCTTGTTTTGAGAAGAAAATTGGGAAGGGTTGTGCTGCCATTTGAACTTTCTGATCGAGAAGCTTGGAATTGTTATTAGTTTATGCATAATGGATTGTAATGCGGCTGCTTGGTGAAGAAACTGGTGAAATTGGGTTGAAGTTGAGATTTTCAAATTTTTTTGTATGAAAACAGATTCTATTTTTGACCGTTTCGGCTTAGCTTCGGTTGATCATTTTAAATTCTATTTTTGTGGATTAAATTAGGATGTTAGAGGGACGTATGGTCGCTAGAACATATTGTATGTGCATGAAAGTAAAAGCTGACAATTCCATCACCGTCAACACATTCACGCCATGTGACGGCCCAACTGGCCCACTCCTCGAATGAAATCTGCGACTAGTGAAGCGCTGGCCTGCACACTAGCAGGATCCGCGGTACCACCGCCACGCGTCTCACCACATACTCAAAACATGCTCAAAACTATTTTCGTTCCCATTTTTAAAAAAATGATGCATGTCAAACAATACGCACGCACACCACAATCAATCACAAAAATCCTAAAGTTCTACAGTGTAGACCCACTTGGGCAAAACGCATGCATGCACTACTTACCGGGCGTCCTAAGCTCACTCGACGCACAGATTTGCCAAAAAAATGTCTCAACCTAAAACACAAATAATCACCCATCAATCTTGCTTCAAAATTCATCAAATAGCTAAAAATGACATCTCTTAATTAAACCCATGAAATTCCATTTAAAACATGTCACCAATTTGGTTTGGCCGAAAACCAGCCTAAAGTTCGAACGCGCATAGCTTTTGCGTCTGTTAACGGAATCGAACGATTCAACTGGCTAAACGTCCTCTTAGAAATCTAGTTTAACATACTAAGACGGATTTTAAAATGGTAGGCCATAGACAGGTGAGAAACACCAAAAACCGAATCTGCCATTTTTATCTAATTTCACATTTTCATTTTTCTTCAACCAAAACTCACTCAAATTTAGCTTTACGCACCAAAAACAGCCATGCCACTATCACACGCCGAAATTCTACGAAAAACGCTCACTAATTTGACTCGAACCAAAATCCGTCATAAACTTCTGACGTGCATAACTTTTGGTCGGATATCGGAATCGAACGATTCCAGCAGCCATACGTTCCTCTAACCACCTATTTTAACCCACCAAAACAAGATTTAAAATGATCAACCGAACATAGGCCGAAACGGCCAAAAATAAAAGCTGCCCCCTAAAAAAAAGGTCTGATTCTTGATTTCAATTCGAATTTCACAATTCCTATATACAACTAGTCACATTCCACTCATACACTTCGGCCAATCTTACTGGAATTAAAAGGAGGCCGAGCACCAAGCTCGGCCAAATTAGGAAAACCTACAGGACTCACCTTCGATTTTCCCCCTTCAATTCACGGCACTTCCCCCCTCAACATTGCGGCCAATTTCACAGAAAGGGAAGGAAGCCAAACCTTACTCTCGGCCAAACCGGACAGGACAGCAGAGGGAGGGAGACAGAGACTTACCGAGCAATGTCATTCTACGTACGATGGGAGAAGAAGAAGGACTCCAGTAAGGTGCCCAAATCGTCGGTGGCAGAATTGGTCAGAAACCCGCCCTTCGTGGTTGTCGGCAGAAAGCGCTCGGGCTCTCTATCTTCAAAAGCTCGAGTTGCTGAGACCGAATGGCTTCGGTTTGTCGGAGTAGTAGCACTTGCTTGCAGCTCTCCTTTCACGCTCACCCTCGTCGGCTGCCGATCGGAGCTCGGACGTTAGCACACGGTCGCGCTCCGCTCTCTGTCGCTCTCTATCACTCGGGTGCACCGTCTATAACAGCCGAATGGCTTCTTCCCGAAGCCATTCGGTTGTTATATTTTATTTTATTTATTTAATTCAAACAAATAACAATTTACCTAAACGCCCTCACGTGTTTTTATCGTCCGTAATTTCATTGAATTCTCGACCTCCCGACTTTAAATTCCAAAAACCATCACAAAAGTAAGCTCCGAGTTTTATATTTTAATTTACCCGTCAAAATATTTTCTCAAAATTCCGACCGAGATTAAATTAAAAATTTTGAAAATTAGATTTAAAATCTTAAATTTCCCAGGTTATTACATCAGTGTTCCTTCTTTGCATGGGTTTGGGAAAATCCGGGTCGCCCCTTCTGCTTGGCATAGGCTCTCGGAAGCCTCGTTCATTCTTTCCTTGAGGAAAATGCGATCTATAGTTGGACTCCCTAGGTAATGGTTCTTGGAGATTTTTACCTCGTTCACTAGCATTTTCTTGCCTATCCATTCGTTTCATAAGTTGTTTCAACATTTGGCCAATGTTGTTCACTTGTCCTTGTAGGTTAGATTCTCCAACTTGAGGGTTTTCAGTTATGGAAGGTTCTATATCCATGTTTTGTTCATTGTTAGTGTTATAATTGAGTCCACTTCTTGTAGTCATAATTGGGAACTAGATTGACCTAAATATTAGGAGTTATTAAATGGATTTTAGTAACTTTTTAGTTCAATTAATAAATTAGGAGTTATTTAATTAACTTCTTAGTTTAATTAATGAATTAAGAGTTATTAAATGGATCTTAGTAACTTCTTAATTCAATTAATGAATTAGGAGTTATTAGTTTCCAAACTTGTATGATTGACTTACTTTACCCGTATTAAGAATTAATTTGGATTCAATTTGGTTAGAAGGGAAAATTTTTAAATATCTCTCAAAGGATCTTAAATGGTAAATTATTAATTAGGTTTCTAAGTATTGAAAAATTTTATTAATTAAATTAGACAAAGATTTAGACAGATATTCAACGAAAGACTAACAAATCATTAAAGGAAATTTTCCTTTAAAATAATCTTAAATTTTAAATTTTAAATTATGCTTTTACTAATTATAATTCCCTAGCCAAGGATTATTTCTTTGTTAATCTTTCAAGCAATATGGTAAAATATAAAATTCAAACTCAAAATTTTAAACACAATAATCGGAATTGAAACAAGATTCTACTAGCGTCAATTTGATTCTTTCTCGGCTTCTTGTTAATCAATTCGATTAGCACTAACAATTCAACGTGATTAGATCAATTTTAACCATGTAATTCAGATTATATTCGTGCAATTCTTATAAGGAAAATTTGATCAATTTCGTGCAAGGTAAGTAAAATTACAATCGGATATCACAACAAATAGTCTATGGTGTAGACAACCCTCCTCAGCTCATAAAAATAATAACAATTCAAACCTGATTTCAATAGATCTAAATATATGATGTTAACAATTAAAATTCACAAAAATCATCCCAAGAAAGTAACTTACGCTCTGATACCAGATGATGACCTTTGAATCTGCAAAATCCAAGGTTATACGGTAAAAACACAAACTGATTTTCTCGGCTCAACGAATATTAAGAAATAGTAAATGAACGTAAAATGCAACGATTTGTGAAGGAGAAATCACGCCATTAGAGTGGTAAACAACGACCTTCAATATTTGTGAAAATTAAAATGATAGAAGAAATATGCAATCAATTCCTGGACTGGCTCGAAATGGTAACTATGGCACCAATCGAATAATGTAATCTTCAAGAAGAATTACAATGGTGTAGGATCTGGTTTTGGCCACCTTTCCTTCATTTTCTAAGGTTTTAGAAAAGATGAGATAAGGTGGTGATAAGAGTTTCCTAGTAACCACGACTAGGAAGACAATTGGAGATACACTACACTCGATTGATGAACAATCAAGGACTTACCTCGAGCCTCGGCTCTAGTATCTTGAGAGAGAACTGACCGCTGTTTATTGATTTAAAAAAAAAAAACTGATTACAAACACCAATAACGATGCTATGTAAACCT
>JAJTVC010002020.1:0-10358 GCA_022433055.1 Begonia peltatifolia | reverse complement strand
CAACGGGGCTACAGACGCATTATCGAGTCGAGAAGAAGCGGCGCTCCTCTCGGTCCTCTCAACTACGATCTCACCTGATTGGACAAGGCTCCTTCGCGAAGACGACGCTGGAGAAGGGATGCGCAAGATTTAAGAAACGGTAAGTCGCAAAGAAGACGAGTATGAGGATTACAAGGTGTTGATGATCGACTTTTGTCTGCCTGTCGATTGGTATTGCCCCGCACGTCCAATTACATTCCTAAATTGCTCTGGGATTTTCATAACGGTGTAATAGTGGGGCACGCAAGTGGTGTTCAAAAAATCTATCGATGAATTGCACGAGAATTGTACAGGGTATGAATGAAGAGAGATGTCGAGAACTGAGAGGCCAATTGTGATGTATGCCAACATTATAAGTACATGGTCATGGCGCCAGAAGAATTGTTAAAGCCACTGGAGTTACCAGAGCGCATGTGGGCGGACGTATCTATGAATTTTATTGAGGGGTTGCCCAAGTTAGAGGGATACACGGTGATTTTTGTAGTTGTGGATCATTTAACTAAATATAGCCATTTCATTCCGCTTTGACATCCGTTTATTGTAATTTTTATAGCACGAGTGTTTATCAAAGAGGTGGTCAAGATACATGAAATGCCAAAATCTATTGTCATTGACCGTGACAAAGTCTTCTTAAACCATTTTTGGAAAGAGTTGTTTTGTATGCAAGATACTGTACTTAAACGCAGTACGACGTTTCACCCACAAACCGACGGTCAAACCGAAGTTGTCAATCGAAGCCTTGAGTCCATGGGTAGTTTGGGCTGAATATTGTTATAATACCTGTTATCATTCATTTTCAGGAGACACTCTAAAAAATTTTTTATGGTTGCGATCTACCACATTTGGTCCATTAAGGAAATCAGGAGACCTCAGTATCCCAAGTGAAGGAGTATTTAAAGGAACGTGATGATCATTTGAAGGATCTTAAGTGACACGAGGAACAGACACAACAATTAATGAACCAGGAAGCAGACAGTCATCGCCGCAATATTCAATTTGAGGTGGGCGATCGAGTATATTTGAAGTTGCGACCATATCGGCAGCGGAGTGTCGCATTGCGTGGAAATGAAAAATTCGCACCTAAATATTTTGGTCCATTTAAGGTTTTGGAGTGGATAGGCGACGTGGCTTACAAATTACAACTACCATCAACTTTGATTATTCATCTGGTGTTCCACGTGTCGTAATTGCGAAAGGCGATCAGGGATGGGACGTTTCATCTACTCTACCGCCGGTTTTGTCCGAAGACATGGCTGTATTAGTTGCTCCTGCAGTGTTAAAAAGGACTCGACAAAATGGTATAGGACGTCAAGAAATACTTGTGACTTGGAAAGGATTACCGAATTATGAGGCAACGTGGGAATCATAAGACATGCTTTGACAACAATTTCCAAATTTCAATTGTAGGACAAGGTTACTTATTGGGTGAAAAGTAATGATATCCCGCTTAAGACTTACGTGAAGCAGTGAAAGATGAATTACAATTAGATATAATGAGGGGATTATTATTCATTAATTTAATAGATTATGATAGCTTTCTAATTTCTATTGTGGTAGTTTACTATTTCTATTATAGTAGTTTTCTAATTTCTTTTTTGATAGTTTCTTATTTAAAAAAGAAGTATAGATTAGAGTATAAATAAATACATTTATAATCTCTTTCTGAGAGGGTACGCAGAGAATAATCAAGTTTTCTTTCATTCTTAATTTCTTAATACTAACTTTTTGGAATGAGTTACACTCTAGAATTTGTAGTAATATTTATTATTATTACTATCTATCTTATTATCATTAGAAAGAACCGGGTCGTATCAAATTTACCTGCTGATTAATAGGTGTACTTCCTCGGCAATCCAGTGAAATTTGAACGCTATCAAGAACATCGTTTTTGCTCAAACCTAGTCCAATTTGCTTTCTACCTCCATCTACTTGGACTCTCGCCGGCAGAGACCTACAAAATAAAACATACTATAATTTTAGATAATCATTTTGTATAAATCAACAATCGGATTTCTGTAATCTGATTGTCTATGACCTAGAGAGTGTTTTCACCATGGGAGGTCCAATTGGAGCCAATGGTTGCAAGGCTACAGTAGCATTGAAGTAAGATGATTCTCGGCTATTCTTCCGTCCCCACTTATCAATAACAATATCGGTGTGAATTTGTTTCGATGCTTCCCATACAGTCGTCATAGAGAATTTATTTAAATTTGAGGAGCCAATTGCATTCTTTGAAGTAGGACGAGGTATGCGAAAAATCTGCAACTATACTTGCATCACTTGGACAACAAATTAATAATATGGACGGTGAAAAATTTTGTCGGAGAGAGTGTACCAACCTTGGACTGCCATGACTTCGCTCTAGACTTTTTTTCTCTCTGTTCCCACCTATCATTCAGCATTTGCTTCTTTGATCTCACTTGAATGAAATCATCATCATCACTAGGGACTTCTATGCCAGGTTGCTCGAAAACACCAATTTGTAACAGTGCAACATCCTCTTCGAAATATAAATTCCTGTTAAGCCTTACTTCTACAGACATTGGGATGTTCTGACTCTTATTGAAGATTTCTTTTTTATTTACCTTGTCACCCCTTTTACTAGCATTAAGCCTCAACTTATCAACTTAACCTAAATTCAAGCTTTCTAATTCTGAATTCTGTTTCAATAACTTATTTGGCAATCCAAACTTCCCAAACCCATCTATGGCAGGAAGTGCGGTTACTGTAGATGTGTAAGTCTCCCACAAGTGGTTAGATGAAACGAAAGGATTTAATTGTCTTCTATCAAGAGTTTCATGGTCGCAAAACTCCATCCTTTGTCACCGCGATCTTCTTTGATATCCAATAGAATTTTGGTGAGTGGCCTCAGAAACAGACCACTGATTTTGACCCAGAATGTTTAATTGGAAAGACATACTTTTTCCCTCTTCCGTTAGGACTATGAGCCCTCTTCCGTTAGGACCATGAGCATTTGATCCATTTAAAGCCTTTTTATTTGCACCAGATTTAAATGGGTCAGCCTCGGTCTTAGCTTGATCTTTCCATTCTTTTCCACATAGTACCACCAGTGTGGTTAATAAATTCCGAAACTCCGTACTTGGAATCGTGAGCATGAAAAGCAGGTTCAGATCTAGTATTGTCATAAAAAACAGCGGATTTTGCAGCCCTATCTTGTACATTGGAGACAGATTGTTTTTTATTTTCTGTCGATAGCAATGCAGTTGGAACTCTTAATTGGCTACTTTGAGAAGGATTCAAAAGATTTGCATCGAGACCCTGTTGACCATCCATTGAAGGTAACCTCAAGTCACTTTTCCTGAGATTTGGAGAATAAGTTTCTCTTGTGAGTGGAACAGATAGTGACCCTCCCAAATTTGGAGTCAGGAAGCAGCTTGACCACGAAATGGCACTAAATGAGGATCCACTGCTCGTAATACTGGTGAAGGTGATGTGTATCGTAGTTGCCCAAATTGGAAGAGAGGAGGCTGAGATTGTTGTAACTGGGTCATGGATGGGATAACTTGAGAATGCAAAGGAAGAGGCATCTGAATAGAGCCAAACTCTATAGCTCGAATTTGAGAAGGTATCAGTGAAGGACCTGAAAACAGACCAAACTGAAGCTGCATAGGTACTTCTCCTTGGCTTGGAAAAACAGATGCACTTGATGCCAGATAAGAACCAGAGGATTGTGATTCCACTTTAGTTGAAGACAATACTGGATGCTGAACAGAGAGGATAGAACTATGAGAAGCATTCACTTGATCAAGAACCTCAGTCGCTGCTTATGTTTCAGGAAAAGCAATAGGTTGAGAATTATTAAATTCCGGCATTATTTTCTCAGGTTTATCAAACACTCTGGAAAAACTATCAATGCCCACATGAGAAGAAGCGTCCGCAGCTTCACAGATTTGTCCATCACCATGTAATCTACTTAATGAGCCATGCTCTTCTAAGATGTGAGTCTCTGGCCTAACAAATATACTGCCCTCCTTTCTGAGACTCTCTCAAACTCATCACTCAGCATCCCAACTTCAACACCCTTATTGAATCCCACGACAAAATTGCCCATCAAATGAGAAGACTTTTTCTCGTCCAAATGCAAATCGTGTAACCCCTGGATGAAGTCTATATTCTCATCCTCCCCTTCATGTACTTCATCTTCTACCTCGTACCCATCATCCTCGTCCTATTCATCCTGCTCCTGCAGCTCATTGTTCTCAACGGCCCATTCATCTTCATCAACTGCTGATACTAATTTGGTGTAGTTACAATGTCTTTTCCCTCTTTTGCAGCTAAGAAAACAGATACATTATCTTGTATTACAGCAGGAATATTTATTCCGCCAATGGAAGCAGATATGTTGGTCAAAGTCAAAGCATCCAAGTCATCATGAGATAGATGAGTACGGGAACTAGGAGGACTGGAAACAGAGAGTTGATTGTGAGTCACATCGTAGTGTAGAGTTACTACTTGTTCTCTGCTTTTCGGTCTCAGCATTTTCTGGCTGGTCATCAACTATCTCAAGTTTGCCAGAATTCTCTTCATGAAAAGCGCTATACCCTGCCCCTTCAATTGGTTCATTTCTTGCTTAAATACTGTACCTCATATCTCTTTCTGAAACAACTTTGTGACCAGGATGTTCATTCTCATCCTTGAAGGACTTCTGAATAGAAGCCACTGATGGTGGAGGAATAACACGAGCCTGTCTCACTGAGTATCGTGGCCTACCAAAAGAAAAAGAACCATCTGCTTCAATATTTGAATATGTTCGTCCCTGGAATTGAGTCGTCGAGTTTCCATGTGTAATATCCTACCCCATCTAAAATCATCGCTATTTTCTTTATCATTGTGAAATTCAGAATCGATTTCGATGTTACTGATAAATTTTTCTCCAACCCCATAAAGATTACATTTCTGCTCATTCACATAAATGTAATGTTTCAGAGTTATGTTCTGAGATCCATCTTCTGGCAGATATTCTAGGAGATGAAAATCCTACTCCAACGTGAAACTCCTCACTAGCAAATTTCTCCCAATGAGCGTCTCACCCTAGGCACATCAAAGTCTTTGTCCCAATGAGCGTCTTTCTTTGAAAATTCATAATCGCGGCCCTTGTCAGTCAAACCATGACTTGTATCACATTCATCGTCAACGCAATCTGATCTCGAATTAAGACATACTTAAGATAGTGGCTCCGGAAATACTTCTCCCTGTTTTTTAGCTTGATGTAATAGTCTAGAACCAGCCAAATTGTATAGTCTAGAACCAGCCAAATTGTAACTCTCAACATTTTTCTCATTAATTGCAACTACAACATTTTGACGAGATAAATGCAATTGGGGGGCTGTGTCAGCATCCGAACTCAAATGGGAAGTAGCACTCTGCACTGTATGTAGATCCTCACTAATATGTTTCAAACCATCTTTTTGTTTCTGAGTATTTCCAGAGGGTAATACAGCTTGTAGAGATGGAAAATCTTCACCTCTCAAAACTGTGGCTTTTGCTGGCATCGGAATCACTTGAGAGGATGTAGAAGAAGAGGCACTAGGTCTGTCCAAGCCTGGCCGAGCAGAAGGAGGCAAAGGCAAAACGTGATCAATTTCCTCAGGCACAAGGTTACTTCCTTCTCCTGCATTGTAATGGCGCCAGGCTTTGTCCACCCCATACCAGCAGACATAGGCCTCTGCCCGCTGCCAGAAGCTCCCAGAAATCCCAGCACCTGATCCAAACGAATCAATTTTCTCATACTCCTTCCGTAATGAAGGCAGATTTAAGGGGGGTGGAACAGAAAGCTTTGGCCCAGCCTTCTGCGAACTACGCAGCCTAGAAAGGACAACCATTCCTCCACCTGCAGTATGACTGCTGGTTCGGGTTCGATTTGCTCCATTAGAGTTGGGACTAGATGAGTGAAAATGAGGAGGATGCTGCCCATATGATTTGTTGAGATTCACAGACACAAACTTTGTCCCCATGCCGGAATTAGCCATTGCAGGGTCCGAGCCAAGCCCCTCAATACAAATTCCCGTCAACGCATCAAAATCCTAATAACAGTCTTCTTCTCCACCAGCAACCATACAAACTCCTCTGCAGATAACACAAAAATTAGATATATTGCCAAAAGAAATACCATCACAAGAAACTGCCTCAAACCCTGAGCAACAGGAAAACTTTCCGATTAAATGTTGAAGGCTCGATCTGATTAATCCAAAAACATAAAATAATGAAGAGCGAAAAGAATACAGGACAAAGTTATTTCAGTACATTTAGGGTTTGTTAATGACGATATAGGTCAAGAGCATTGGAGATAGTAATTCAAACCCACAGAGTGTAAAAGCTGATCAACGGTGGCGTATGATAGGGTCTCCGATTGTCTACGATGGCGCCGGAGGAACGGAAACGACAGAATCGTATGAAGGAAGGAAGCCCTACTCTTAAAATACAGAATAGAAGAAAAGAAGAACGACCAGCAAGCCTCTGAAGAAAATAAAGAAACAAACTTTCTACTTCTATTTTTGTAATAAATATTTAAAAAATAGGTATTTTTGTCCATTAAATTTTATATTTGTATTACGTTATATATGTTTCATAAAATTTATGCAAATTACTTGATTATTTATGCATTTTATATTATCATATATATTTATACATATGAAAGATGATAACCTAAATAAATTCATAATTTATATTTAAAGTATCTAATTTTCAAATAATACAAATTTATAAACATAGTTTATTATATATATTTTTTAATTAAAAATTAATGATAATAAAAAATAATAATAATATCATATATTAATTAATATTAAATTTATTTTTATTAAGAATCTTAATAAAAAATTAATACATATATAATAACTATATAATGGATATTATTTTTTCTAAATATATCTTATAGTTGTAAAAGTTCAACTTGATGTATTCAGTAGAATTACTCTAAAGTCAATAATTATCTTAATTAATATAAAAAATTTATATTAATTAACTTGTTATTTAAGTTTCGAACTATAGATTTATTGGTGACTCAGTCGATTTTTATATTTATTCAAATATATTAAACATATAAATAAGAATATAAATATTAATTATGATTAATAATTTATAAACAATCAAATAAAAATAATCACTATCATGATAGTTGAATACTTTATAAATTTTTTATCATTTTAAAACGAAAGTGCACGAGTTGTGTGAAGTAATAAAATGTCGATTCCAAGAATAATTGTTACAAATAAATTTTCAAATACCAGTATATTTCACTTGGACTTTATTTAAACAAAAAAATTTATTTATGAGATTAAAACAACAAATAAAATATGTAGAAAATTAAAAGTTGATTAAATAAAATCTAGGATTACAATCAGCCACTAAATTTCATCTAATTTTATTATATACATTTTTCAATTAATTAATTTATAGGTGTTTGCTAGTTAAGAAACCTTAATTTTCTAAAGTCTTTTATGATGGCAGTTGTTATAATTGAACTCAATATATCTCTATCGAAATAAAACTATAATGATTCATTAAGTTTAGCTTTCTTAAATAATTACACATATTATGTCACAATCCAGAGGTGAACCTAGTTTGAAATGAAGGTGCAAACGACCCAATTTTCAAAAATAACATGATCGACTAGTCCAATGCTCAAATGTCAAGGGAAAGACTTAATTTGGATTGAACACTGACCCACACGAGAGGAGTCTAGTTTCACATTATGATTACGAGAAAAATATTGCGATAAATACAATAATCGTGGGACATATATCAAATATCTAACATCACTTCAATTATTTTTATACAGATTCAAATGAAAATAGTACTCACTAGAAAATTAGAAATAACTCAAATTATAATATCAAAGGAAACAAGGTAATTGCCTCCACCCCATTACTGCTACCGCTCTTATCATTGCTTGAAAAGAATGTGGTCTTTGGTGAGTGATTAACCTAGTAGAAAATATTTACTAAATATATTGCATGTAAAACTCGATTTATTTTTTACCTTAAACCATGATTAAAACATAGTCTATGAGTTTACATTTATTTCTTTTTAAGGAAATAATTATCTTTCTTTTTAAGAAAAATGCTCTATATAAGTAACCGATGAGGCAATATTCAATATATTGTTGTATATATAGACAATTATAACAAAATAGGCAATCATCGTATTTTCATTCAAAAAAAATCAATGATAGTGAAAAATAAGAGTCCCTCAATGACCACTCTAACCCTCATTAGAGAAATACAGCGATTTGAAGATTCAACATCTTATAAGGCAGAACCAATCTATACATGCGAACCCACCATCAGAGAAATGCAGCGATCTAAAGATTCAAGAACACTTCATGAACTAGAAAGAAATATAAACATCTAACACAATCCTAGTTATCAGTGAACAATGGTTAGTGACGACACACTTGTAAAATTAAAATCAAACAAATATACCATGATCAGTTTTAGGCATTCGAAACTCAAGAAATATTCAAACAAAACATCTCTACATAACAGAAAATTTGTTAGGATAATGTCATGATGTTTTGATACCAAAACCTTCCAAAGAATAAAAAAGATTCATCATTCAGTATATAACATAAATAAGAAATAAATTATCACGTGCTTATGTTAATGTGTAAGACATAGTATATATACATAAAAACGATCGTGCTGGCGACCAGACATTATTGGGTTTTCCATAGATGACAGCTCATCAACCTAAGATTTTGTAAACTATGCAATACAATGCAAAGCAGTATAAAATCTCTATCTCGACGACAATTGCTATACTTACCAACGGAAGAGACACTCGGGAACATGTTCATATTTTGCAAAGTCGTTAGAACCTATCACAAAACTAATGTTAGGAATATCCATTTCAAACACTAAGGGAACACGCAGATAGATCCTATATCAGGTAACCTAACTGAAAGGAACATGTAATCCTTTAAATATATCACTCTAGAATGGTCGACCCTTTAGGGAGTGGTCAACCCTTGTTCGGCTCTGCATTAGTAAAGGGAAACACTTAAGAGTGTTGGCCAACCTCTCACAGTAGTCAACATCTTCATGTTTTCCTGTAACAGGAACGACAAAAATATGTTCCATTCCTACTGATTTTTACCCCAATCGATTCAGAATTTTGCACACAATATTAATCTACAACAATAACCCATAAATCAACATAATTCCTAAATGCTAGACACGTAAGAGGGTTTAGAAACAAATTACCTTCCAAGGAAGTCCAAACATCCTCTATAATTGAACTGGTTGACATAGAAAATTATGTCCATTTTTAACAAGCTACTCTATTCTAAAAACCTTCAGAAGTCAATCATCTATAATTTTCATGAAGAACACTTTTTGATTTAAGATTGATAAGAATTTTGAAATTGCCAAATAGTCTTCAAGTGTAACACCCGAAAATTTCGTTTGAATTAATTACGGATTTTTGTAGTTATAGTCAGTGGAGTTTTGGTCCGAATTGATAACGAAAAATTTCTGCCCTCAAGTAAAAGATTATTTTGAGGCTAATGGCAGAGATAGAAATTTAAGAATCCAACTAGAATTATACGGGCTCACGGAATTATAAAACGGTTAAAGGTGGAGGGCAGTTTGGTAATTAGAAAAAATAAATAAATAAATAAATATATATATATATAAACTGAGAAGAAGAACACCATCAGTGTTCACCCCCCCTCTTTTCTCGTTTCTCCTATCCCGTGAGCGATCGGCGATCGGTCCCCCCTCCGTTCTTCCAAATCACGTAAGTTTTAGTTAGTTTTGTGTAGCTAGTTGATGTGTTAGTGTTATTAGTGACAAAAAAAGGAGTTTGACAAGAGTATAGGGTGATTTGGTGAAAACCTAGGAGGGTAATATGAGAAGTCGAATGTAGAGTTGAATTTCATACGCACATTGGTGCTTAGAATAGAAATAGGAGTGGATTATGAGAATTGGTGGGAAAAATTGGGTAGTTGATTGGCCGAGTATATGAATTTTTGGAACGGTGTCTGTTCGGCCACGTTCGGTCGAGTCGTGGACATCCGAATGGGAAATGGATGAGACCATAGAAAACTAGACGTCCTCAGGAATCCGTAGTATTATGTATCGTCCAATTTGGACGAATATTGTAAAAGTTGTGAATTTCCGAAGTTGGACTTGGATTTCGGGTTTAATGGAGAGTTTCGGTTTGGGTATGAATTAGGACTTTCAAGATAGAGAGTTATGAATTTAATGAGTTAGAATTGATGGATGTATAATTTTATATGTTTTCCAGTTAGTGTACGAGATTTGGATTACGAGTGATAAGGACACCAGGTAAGTAAT
>JAJTVC010002019.1:0-14923 GCA_022433055.1 Begonia peltatifolia | reverse complement strand
CTCTCTCTCTCTCTCTCTCATTTTTAACCAAAAATTCATTGAAATGCTGTGTTTCTTACTAACCCTCTTAACCTGATAGATAGATGGTGAAAAGAAAGAAAGAAATTTCCCTATGTTTCTTTGTTCATTTTTGAAAATTGACTCAAAACATGAAAAAGACAAAATTAGAACAAGCAAAACGATCAAAATTGAGGATTATTTCTAATTGCCTCGGGGTGGTTTAATTGATCTGGATGAATTGTGTTCATCTGAAAGGTATGTCTACTAAAGCCTAAATTCGTTCTTTTGAAGTATTGGTTTCAGACTGCCATGAATTGGATCATTTGTTCTGGTTCGTGAAGACGTTGCATTTCTATTTTCTTATTCGTTTTCCTCGAATATGTTGGCTCAAACGAGCATTGTTTCTTTGAGTTGGATAAGTTTCTCATTGCAAGCTTCTTGTTTTTTTGTTGCGAATACTAATGAACTTGTTTTCGCATACATTAATTCATTTTACCAGAACTTCTACAGTTATATTAAACTCTTCAAAAGTTAATACTTCCTTCATCTTCATTTCCGCTTTGTAATAACAGTGTCTCCTGTTTTCTTTCTTTTTTTTTTGTGCTAGTAAAAAAGTATCCTGACATAGTCTTATCTTAATCAGTTTTAACTTATTTTGCCTATTGAATTTTACATTCAATCATATCTAAGAAGTTGGATGAGATCTTTGTTGTGTAATACGAAATTCAATTTGATGATTCAGATTAGGACAAGATGTAATAAAATCTAAGTGAATTAGAAGAAGAGGAAGGTTTTCAGCCTGAGAATTTGAGGCGTAATTTGTAAGTATTTATATAAGAGCTTCTTTTTGTTCGAGGGGTTTATGAGTTTCTGAACAACAGATTGTCCAGAGGGACCTGAAAGATAAACAAATGTGGTTTTGCCGAGTGAAACCTCTTCGGCACTTGAATGTTTTGAAGGAATCCTCAAAGTCTCCATGGCTTTTTTCTCTTTCGTGTACTCTCTCCTGTACCTCCTCGAAGAAGTCCAAGCTTGCTCCTTTACAGGTTGCATCCATATGCCCTCCCTCTCTCTTTCACCTTCTACTCTTTAAGAAATTTATAACGTATTTTCCCTCACTGAAAGGAAATTCATCCAAATTCCAGGAGAGAAGAATGATAGACAGGTTTAAATTACGTGCTAAGGGAGGTGACGGAGGTAGTGGTTGCGCTAGTGTTCGTCGTAGCAGACATGATCGGCGTGGCAGACCTGATGGTGGGTTTTCCTCTCGTCTCCTTCATTCGCCCTTATCCTTTGATATAATGGTTAAATTAATGTCTACCTGAATAAAATGCTTTTTTTAATATTGGAAAAGCAATAGTGATCATCTTTTCTAATTGGTTCTCTGTATTATTACTTCTCTCTTGAATGTTGAAGGTGGAAATGGTGGAAAAGGTGGTGATGTGATTCTGGAATGTTCACGTACACTTTGGGACTTCAGCAGCTTACAGCATCACGTTGTATGATAATTCTTATTATTCATCCTTACTCTTCTTTTTAAAAACGGTCGTTCTAATGCTTCGCCGGATTTATATTCAATGATTAGACTGCAGATAGAGGAGGAAATGGAGCTTCAAAAAATAAGATAGGAACTAGGGGTGCAGATAAGGTTTTATTCCTTTCTTTTTCCCTTTTGCATTAGCTTTCCTTCTCCTCTTGGTTGTGTATGTTAATTCATTTACTTTGATAGGTAGTCCAAGTGCCTATTGGGACTGTGATTCATCTTGTAAGAGGTGAAGTTCCTTCTATTGCCCGAGATCAATCTTCAACAGAATTGGACCCCTGGGAAATTCCTGGCTACCTACTCGATAAAGGCCAGAGATCTTCCCCGGATGATACTAGTTCAACCGAGAAAGCTGAACCGGCAATTAATGCAGGCTGTTCCTCATCTCATCATCGGGACAAATCAAACTTCAGGAAGACAACTTATGAAGTTTCTCTATCCTCTCCTTTTTCGGCGGAAGAAGAGACTGAAGAAATGCTTTATAATGTTGCCGAACTAACAGAAGAAGGTCAGCGGATGATCATAGCTCGTGGAGGGGAAGGCGGGCAGGGTAATGTTTATGCTTCCCACATCTCGAAGAAGCCTAAAACTTCAAAACCCTCTGTTCAGAACAACGAAGGGGTTGACTCGGATGAATCTATGGACGAGTCCTCTCTTCGTGCGGGTTTGACTGGTTGTGAGTCCTATCTCGTGTTAGAACTCAAAAGCATCGCCGACGTGGGTCTAGTCGGCATGCCAAATGCAGGTAAAAGCACGCTTCTTGGGGCAATATCGCGGGCTAAGCCAGCTGTCGGTCACTATGCCTTCACAACTCTCCGGCCGAATTTAGGCAAGCTAAACTACAATGATTTCTCCTTTACAGTTGCTGATATTCCAGGGCTAATAAAGGGGGCACATGAAAATCGCGGACTCGGACTTGCCTTTCTTCGCCACATCGAACGGACTAGAGTTCTCGCATACGTAGTGGACTTGAGTGCTACATTAGATGGTAGAAAAGGAATACCTCCATGGGAGCAACTAAGAGATCTTGTTTTTGAACTGGAACGACATCAGGAGGGTTTATCAGATCGACCGTCTTTAGTAGTAGCCAATAAGATCGATGAGGAAGGAGCCGAGCAAGTGTACGAGGAATTAAAGGCGAGAGTAGATAATGTCCCTATCTATCCTATCTCTGCAATTTTGGAAGAGGGTATACCTGAGCTAAAAGCTGGCCTCAAGAGCCTTGTCAACGGTGATGTTTGTGATAGACTTAATGCAGATAGAATTGTATTTGATTAACAGGGAATCTTAAGAACACTAGTGGACAAAAACTACAGCATAGTAAGTTGAGTTCAAGCGACTGATAGTATTTCAGATTTTTCCATAAAGTATACTTCTTTCTGCGAGAATGATTCATCGAAGGACACCCATTTGAGAAAAGGAAGCACTAGAGCAAAAGTATAAACAGAGGACAACTAGAGAGCATAATTGAGTGTGGATCATGATTAAAGTCATTGTCCACGACAAGGGGACGCAAACAATTAATGGCCCACCAATCGAAAAATGGCTCCTACTTTGTTGTTTATCCAATCTGCTCACTCCTCCGTCTTTAACTCCCATTTATATAGGGACCCAGAACAGTGATGTTTTAATTAATTACAGATTAATGACGTTTATTACTAAACCAAAACGACAAGATCAGATTTCAAAAGGCTGCATGCTTCAACTCTTTTTAATTTCTACCCATTAAAGTCAGAATAAACTAGATTATCGTATTTTTGATGAGCAAGAAAAATTAAAATAGACTTATCTCTTATCTGCCCTACCCATTACAAAAAAAAAAGGAAAAAAATCTTGTCTTGTAGGATTTGTCCACTTGTTCGGTGGATTTGACCTCCAGTAATGCTGATTTCCATTATAAAATGGCAACCAAGCACTCTGCAGACTTCGCAACAGAGGAAGGTTGGTCTGTATTCAGTTGATTTGTTAGATTTTCACTTTTCTCGCTTTCCCTTGAAGAATGTCTGGCTGTGGAGGAGGTTGCAGCTGTGGCTCCGACTGCAAGTGTGGCTCCGGCTGCAAGTGTGGCAAACGCCGGAATGGGTATTTTTGTTAATTTCCATTTCCGTGATTGTTTCTTGAATTGCGTGAGATTTGTTCTTGCTGTTGTTTGTCCGCTGTTTATGGCTGATTTTGGGCTCTACCGTGTTTGGATTTGTTTTTTTCCCTTGTCCTTTTCCTTCTAATCTGTAACGCCTTCACTCTGTTCGTTGAAAATCCGAATACCCTCGTCCGAGTTAAAGGAAACCAGCGATCGAGTTTCAGAAGAAGATCTGACGTCGCAATCAAGTTGATCTAATTTTGGTTTTTTCTTTGATTGTGGCGATAAACGTCTATATGTTTAATGCATTTATGCAATTTTTGGTCGTTTTTTGCAATTCCAATTTAGGGTTCTTATTTTCAAGATTATTGTCCTTGGAACGATGAACAGATACTCTGAATTTAGCTACTTGGAGGAGAGCACCACCCAGAGCGTCATTCTTGGGATTGCACCGGAAAAGATGTATGTTGAAAAGTTTACTCGTAAAATTAACTCGAAATAACGGACGATTAATTTCTTTTCTTGGGGCTTTTTTTGAAGGTTTCATGACGAATCTGAGATGAGCTTCCAAGGAGAAAATGGATGCAAGTGCGGGTCAAACTGCACCTGCGACCCATGCAACTGCAAATGAGCAGATGAATCTGGAAAGGCCTAACAAAAGGAGTCAAGATCGATGCAAATAATAAGAAAGTTCGATGAATGTTTCTTTGGATTTCGTCCTGTTTTAAAAAAATATATGTAATATCTATGAAGTTGTTCGACTGTGACGAGGTAGTGTTATTGTAAATAAGACTCCATAAATTGATTCTAGTTTCTCACCATTGATACTTGCTGTATGGTTTGCAAGTACATGAGGAAACCCTTTGTTTTGGCCTATAAAGTTTGAATCTTGGAATGAAATAGTATTTGGCTTCTCTCTCTCTGTGCCTTTTAAAAACCATTAATGGAGCTAAAATGGTAGGAATTATATTAAGATAAGTTTGGGTTCGGATGCCATACAAACATGGGAAGAAGAGGAAAGAGGGAGATGAAGAGGAAGAGGAAGAGGAAGGAGGAGGAGGAGGAGGAGAGGAGGTCAAGTGAGATAGTTGAGAAACTCAGCTGCAGTTGCAATGGCAGCTCCTGTAATGGTGTCTGCAACTATCTTGTCCCTGTCATTGTTGGTCGCCGCAGAGATCACGGCCCCAGTTAAAGCTCCCCCAATCATCGCATTCTTCTGCATTTAAAAACAGAGATAACAATATTCATCATCAAATCGAACAGTTTGACAACAGATCAAGAAGAAAAATACCCAATCCCTTCTTCCTCGGACATTCTCCACTCCATACTCCATTCCCACGTACAGTCCCGCCACAGTTCCTATCAGCACAGTGAACAAATTTTGTGAGGCAATTTTACAATTTAGTATAATGATTCTTCAGACATACCCCAATATGCCCCTTCTTTACACATCTTCTTCAGCTGTCAGCCAAAAACACAGGTAGTCACCTTTAGCAGGATAAGAAAAATAACACATCTTAACTTTGAATGTTCATAAAACACTGCCACTGTGCAACTTCTTCAAAAGATTTGATCAAAAACATGTTCAAAATCAACTCGTTACCACTGATGATCTACTCTGACATCAGAGTTTCTTAATATAACTATTTTAACCCATTGTTCATTTATTTCCACGCAGCTAACATGTCCCCAAAGAGTTAAAACTCGGGAAAACCAAAGAAAACTTAAGCAGTCGAAAGAAACACAGAAGAATCTCTAAAAACATTGATGTAGGATGGTGTATGAAATACTAACCGTATGCTCAAAATTATGGCTTGAAATTGTCCCTGCAAATAATACCCTCTTATCAATAAAAAAAAAAAAACCTATCCAACACGTAAATAGCAAGAAAATTCCTAAAATGGCTTCAAGGAAAACGGATTATACATAAGCGACCAGAAAACAAAATCTCCCATAAGGGGGAAATCAGTAAGACATTATCAATTACCTCTTCTAACAACGTCGTAGGCATCCTCTGCCGCCACTCTCGCAGCTGCGATCTGACCCAAAGTTTAAAAACAACACCATGAAAGCCATGAAACAGCAGATGAACAGGAAAATTAAAAGGAAATGTGAAAAAGAAGAGTACGGATCCGATCTTCAAAAAGCCATCAAGGGCGAGGTTGAGGAAGGGATTGCCCATGTCTACTGCGACGTCGACCTTTGGGGAAGAGAGTGATCCTGAAAACACGCTAAGCGGCATCGACGTCGTCTCTCACTGCGTTGGTATGGAAGTTGCAGAGATGACGACTGCGTATCGATGGATTTAAAGAAGTTAAATATCACTTTTACCCTCAAACTAGTTAGTTCTTTTAAACAAATTTATTAACAATGTCAATTTTTAATAAATTAACCTTTTGACTCGTGACCAATCTCAAAGAACAGTCACTAAATCTCAAATTTTTATGTAGTCCACGTATTTCTTTTGGACTGGGCACCAATTCCAGAAGAGACGTTGGAACAGACGCCACCTCTCGAAAAATGAACACCTTAGTCTAATAAAAAATATTAAACTAATCTGAAATTTTTATCACGCAATTAAAATATTAAGAGAACTAAAGTTTCTTCAGTTTTCAAGAATTTTACAATTTCTTACCATTATTGTTGTATAAATTTTATAACAAATTATAATAAACTGTGAAAATGTTAAAAAATATAAAACTTTGAAAACTATGTTTTAATGATACGTCAGTGTTATTATAAAAAATTTTAGAATAATTTAATATCGTTTGATATATGTTATGAGGAAACAACGAGTTTTATGTTTAGAGAAGTTACCCTATAAAACATAGCAAATGATATTGAATTAGGCTAAAATGTTTACCAAGTAACAGAGATATCATGAGAATATAGTTTATAAAATTTCGTGATTTTTCAGTATTTTCACGATTTATTATAATTATTTATGTAATTTATAAATAATTATTTATAATAAATCTTTAAAATCTTGAAAAACCACGAAACATTGTAAACTATATTATCATGATAGACGGATTGTGCAGTAAAAATTTCAGCGTAATTTGGTAGAGTTTGATAAGTTTTCTAGACCAGGTATCATTTCGAGAGTAGACGTCCGTTCTTACGTCTCTTATGCAACGGGTGCCCATTGCTTCGAGAGCGGCCAGTCGGTATAGAAGAAATGCGCAGAATGGTGTAAAAATTTGAGACTGGCCAACCATCCTTTGAGATCAATTGCCAATTAGAAATTAATTTGTTAAATATTCATATATTGACGATAATTAATATATTTTAAGATTAATTTATTAATATGTTCATGCCGGTAAATGTGATACTTACTTTCTAGAATCCGCTAGACACCTGTCAGATGAGAGGCTCTTGCTCCTCTCTCTCAATTATTAGGCGACGTAGCCTGCACTTGTTGATATCGACAAAAGGAAATCAATTATAATAATAATAATTATTATTATTAAGATAAGTTTATTTATTTATCAATGCAAAATTATTCATCGTGGGCCAGACGCCGTTATTGGGCTTTACAAGTGAAAGAGGAAAAGGCGCTGCAGGAAACCCTAATTCTCGGGGAGGACTCCGAGCTAAACACTGAACAATGAGTCGGGGTTGGGTGAGTTGAGGATTGGATCGATCATGGACAAGAGCATGCTCGGAGATCTTGATTCTCTTCCGGAGGCAGATAAGATTAGAATGTCCTCCATGATTGATCAACTTCAAATCCGCGACAGGTTCGATTTTCATTAGTCTTTTTCGTTTTATTCTTTGCATTTCCTCGTTCTCCCTTTTGAAATATACTGCTCAGATGATCTTTGCTTTTGTGTGCGTGTTCGATTCTAATTTAGGATCTTTAGAATCATGGGCATGGAATTTTTCTGCCTTTTCGTTTTACATTCCGTTCAGTTTCAGTTCTTATCGTGAATGGAAGCCGTATTGACACAATCTTAATGCTTAGTTTAACTATAAGGGTACACTCGAAAACTGCAGTTGCAAATTAAATGTGATAGAGTTGACGCTCATCTAGCTTGCGTCTTCTCCCCAAATACGTCGACTTTGATGTATAAGGTCATGTTAGCTAGGAAAATGGCGCCATTCAGAACATCAGTTGAAGAGAGCGATTGTGCAAAGGCCGTTTGAAGAGCCGACTCCACTTCATGTGGTTGTCACTTTCTAGCTTAACTGATTGAGCAATCGTCAGTTTCTAAGATGTGTTGAAATGAAGTTACAATAGTCGTAATTGTACATCTCGAATCTCGTCAAGCTTTCTCTAGTAGCTGTTAATCTTACAAGAATTTGATCACCAGGCAAATGAATAGGCCAGTTTTGAAATAGATGGTTCTACTGTGATTGTGTTTGCAGCTTGAGGATGTACAATTCACTCGTAGAGAGATGTTTCGAGGACTGTGTAGACACATTTAAGCACAAATCTCTGCAGAAGCAAGAAGAGACCTGTGTCCGTCGGTGCGCCGAGAAGTTCCTCAAACACTCAATGCGGGTCGGCATGAGATTTGCAGAACTTAACCAGGGCGCAGCTACTCAAGATTGAAATGACGGAGACCCAGATGGATACTTTGTTCGTTCCAATTCTATGCATTTCCCCAACTTCTCATTTGACAACATGAATAACTCATTGTAGATTTTACATAGCAATCTGTGTTCTTTGAAATATGATTATAGATTTGCTGCTTTTCATCAAAGGTTTTCAGGATCATTCGCAGGCTAGAGCGTGTGCAGAGATTTTGACCAGACGAAGAAGAGGCCTGACTTTTTCGTCGAAATAAGCAATCGTTAAGGTCCAAAACGGGGGTGGAGTGTAAATTTGAATTAAAAAAGAAAGGCCCACCACAAAAGGAAGTACAGCTAAACATAGAGAGTCTAGAATCTAGCGAGTATTTAAATAAAGAAGAAAGTGTATGAAAGTCAGAAAATAAAGCACGCTTGCCGGACAGAGGAAGCAGCCGTTGGAACTTCCACCTGTGGTTTGCTCAGCCAACTTCAGGCCTCGAAATGGATAACTACAAGCTTCGTAACCTGTAAATTATCGTACCCACCATTTTCAAACTCTTAAGAAAAGTATCTGAATCTACGGGCGAAGAAAGGAGGGTTACTTGGATCGATGGACGTCAGCATTCCAGTCCGGTCAAAGTCGCAGTTGAAGTCGTGGCGCCCGAAGGTCTGATAATACGCATTCATGGCGTAAGACGCGTGTGATCTCACTGTGTTTGGTTGAAAGCAAGGTCCATCTTGTTGGATTGGCTTACAATCAACTCCAGAGCTGCACACGTAGTCTATGTTCCTCTGCAACGCTTCATCGCTTGCGTCTGATTTTGGTACGCACCATTTCTTCTCCGATCCACCGCCAGCTGACGGTGGCTTCGCCGGTCCCACAGGTCCGGCGGTGGGTCCCGTTGCCTAGCACAGAATAAAACACGGGTGAAACCGACGCGAGGATCCAGCCAATATTTTAAGTTAAATATTCTGCCTCTCCCGTCATTCGAGAACAGTGAAAGGCCTCTGACTCTCTCGCCGATCGTGCCAGACGACCAGCGTCTTTTATTCTCGTCTGTCAAGTTTCACATGACTAATTCCCATTTCCCAGCTTGACGTCCAAAATTTTAAATGATGAACAGTATTTTCTCTAACTTGATGATCAATCCTTGAATAATGATATTTTAGTTAATATAGACTTTCTCAGACCGCAAAGAACAGGTCGGAAACTGGTTACCTGCCCGTTCCGCAAAATGCCGACGTCGTAAACCGGGGAAAAATCCGGCTTGAACAACCCATAATTACGCTCTGAAGTAGACGGCTTTAGATTCTCATTAAAGAGAGAAAAGATGTACGTTTCGAAGGTTCGGTTCGGCATCAATGGCGTTCCTTTACCCGAGTTCACATGTTTTACAAGGTTCTGATTGTACGAGATCGCGTTCTCCAAGCTCACGCCCGGTTGGTTCGGGTCACCCGCAGATGGCCATCCGGTTTCCCCAATCACTATGTCCACGTCTTCGTAACCGACCTTCTTCATCGCCGAATAAACAGCGTCGAGCTGCGCGTCGAACATGTTCGTGTAGTGCTTCCTAGTCGCGTTATCGAAGACGCCAACGTTTGGTTTAAACAGAGCATAGTTCAGTGTCTGGGGTTTGAATCCGAAAAATGGGTACGGGTTTACCATGAAGGGTGATTTGGTCTGCATGTGAAACTCCAGGATTGGTGCGAATATGGCCCGGTCGTAGCCCCGTCGGAAGCGGCCGGTACTCGGTGGCTCGGAAGTCGAAAGTATCCCTAAAGAGTGTGCTGTCGAGACCTGAATATTTGTAACGTTTGCCAGCTTCAGAGACGAATACAGCGCTTTCATGGCGGGTAAGAGATGAGCGATGAGGTTTTTATCAGAGGTCGCGAGGATTTCGTTGCCGACGGAGATGCGATTGATGTTGGTTCGAGGGTAATACGGGAGTACATTCTCTGAGATCCATGTCTGAGCGGCGGGGAGCTTCGCCAGCGCCGGAATGTCTCCGTTCCCAACGGTGATAGTAACGGCGATCCCCGTATCGGAAAACGCGCGGAGGATATCCGGGTTTGCATCGAAGATCTTTATCCGGTCAATTTTTGTTTGGGATTTGAGAAAGGAGGCAACTTGAGAGGGGGCAGGGAGGTCGTCGGCAACCGTACCGTAGTTCACGCCTATGGAGTAACCGGCGAAAGAGATCTGTAATTGTTGTACAAACATGGAGACGAAAAGCAGCAGCGTGTAGAGTTCAGCCATTGCAAGAGACGGCTTAGCCACGGCGAAGAGAGAGAAGTGGGCAGGTGTCCAAGGCCAGAGAGGAAAGTGGTCAGAGGAGAGAGAGATGATGAGAGAGAAAAAGCAGAGCTTGGTGCTTTTCTTTGGCTCCCGGTGTTCCATGGAAGTAGAACAAGAACTTCCTTCCTCGTTTGTTGGACCAGAAGTAAAATATCATGGGCCGTGTCGTAGGCCCACCAAAATCTCTCTCCTTCTTTGCATTGCATTAATTGCTAATTTTATAATTAATTTCACTAATCGTTATTGTGGGTCCAATAAGAGAATATATCATTTATAATCGAATGACACGTGTACCTGTCAAGTATCAAGAAGAAATGGACGGTTCAGATCTTGTCAAAAAATGGGAGAATTAACTCCTCTGAATGTTATGTTTATCGGCAATGAAATTTCAGATTATCGAAACCAATTTTCCGTCGAGCTTAAGAGTGGAGCTCCTCCGCCGTCGACTTCACTTGCCTCTCTCATGTCATCCTCTGAACCTCCGGTCACGCCTCCGAACACCAACTCCCTCCGACGGGGCACTGCTTTTCCAGCCGACATCCCCCCCGATCCCCTGCTCGATTCGGGATCTTTCATTGATGCCGCCGGAATGGGAATGGAAACCCTAGTTACATCTCAGGCCAATGGAAAAGGACGCGATACGCATAAGAAAACGGTGGAGACGCCGGTGAGTCGACGATCTTCTTTGACAGCAGAGACTTCGAATGGTTCGGAGTCAGGGATGAAGGGATCAAATACGAAGGATCCGGATGTGGCAGCCAGATCAGTGTCTTCTGAGAAACCGAGTTGGCTGCCGTCGAATTGGGTGGTGGAAGATAGAGTTCGGAGCTCTGGTGCTACGGCTGGAATGGTGGATAAGGTAAATTCCTGTTCAGAATCGATATTGCAAACCCATTCATTTAAGCTATTAAAATTTCATTTTTAATGTTTGCTTGCTCTCTCGGAAATGTATCCTTTCAAATTCAAATGCATGTAACTGATGCTGGTGTATCATTTCACGGGTCTAAATTAAATTCTATACTTCGTGAAAAATGATGAATAAAATTTCCTTTCTTAATGCTTTCCGCGTGTTCTTAATGTTCGATATATGGATGGGCCTCTCACATAGAGTTGAACACTATGAATCATTGTGTTTTATTGTTATTGTTTTTCGTTATGTCATACCCGTAAAGAAGCAATTCTGCTCCTAATAATTATTATTTGATTGTTTATCAGTTAGACAGAATTAAATTTTAATTTTGAGCTTTTATACCTGATGTTGTAAGCATTTGCACCTTCTCTTACCCCTCATCGCTACTTACTCATGGCTTATGAATAAGTCATTTCTTTGGCTCAATTTTTTATTGGTTTTTGATCCCACTCACAGCTTCAACTGTTTTAAAATATGATTAGATAAATACTGACAATGAATTAATTGATTGTCCGTTTTCGGTGAATCTTCTTAACATTCCGTAGTCGTCAATTGTGAAGGCCCTGTGTGTGGTACTTTAAGGATTCAGAAAGTGATTTGTTTATAGGGTTTATTTTCTTTGAAACTGGTTATAGAGGATTGATTCTATAGTTCTAGATCTCTTTCCGTATGAGTTTATTGGTTGGTTGATCTGATAAGTCATTGGTACAAGCATTGTTGTGTTTTGCAGATGTTTAGAATTAATGGGAGAGATTTTTTATTGAACGGTGGGAGGAGTAATTCAAATGTTTTTCATGTTATCTAGAAAGCATTCTATCTTGTGGATTATCATATAAATTTTTTTTGAGAATTCATTAGTTTGTGCTTACTTGAATTAGATGTAAGTATCAAATTGAAAGCTCAAAATTACAAATGTCTGGTGCAGTACTACTTTGATCCAGTTTCAGGCCGTCGGTTCCGATCTAGAAAAGAGGTTATGTACTTTTTGGAAACAGGAACTATTCGAAAACGGAAAAATTTGGAGACTTCAGAGCCCAATGCGGTGAGTGAAGTTGAACTGGTTTGGTTGAAGGCATTTGAATTTCCCCTTCCCTACTTCTCTCATTTTCATTGACATCTGCCAATTTTGCAGTCTAAACAGCCGAAATCTGACAACAACATAGAAACTCTTGCTTCCAACTTTGATTTCATTAAGGTTCCAGAAAAAGTTGATTGGGTTCTCACAGATTTCCCAGAAGGATCGTGGACTCCCTTTGTAGGAGATGAAAAGATACCTGAAGCCGTGAAGCGAGAATGGTCAGCGGCCTTCGCCGTCCTGACCTCTAAAACAGGCACGCAGCTTTGCCCATGTACCCAAACATGACCGATCCGAGGCAAGCTCATCTACACTTGTTGTTATCCTGTTGATGTTTATGTCTCTTTTTTCTCAAGCAAGATCCTCTGATTTTGGAGTATTGGCTTTGTCTTAATGTAATAGCTTAAAAATGATGGTGACTGGTTTTGTCATTGCTAAAAGTGGAACAGGACATAGAAAGGCGAGGATAGGATGTGTTCAATTTAGAATAGCTGAATAGGTAACTGTAGAACAAATGAACAACGATGTCTTTTGTTTTTGAAGAATATAATATGGTCAGGTCATTTAGATGTTGTGTGATATCTTGTCTTGCCACTCTATTAGGTTGTCACGCCTAACATTGAGATCAAAGCTTAATACTATTTGAATTTAATAATTTCATATTAATCATCCAATGATTTTATAATCATAGAAAATAATTATTGTTTTCTTTGTCTACGTTCATGTCAAATTATACGCAGTGTTATATATAAATTAATTGAATAATAGATTTAAAAACTACCAATTTTGATCTCTATGTGGATGGATGGATGGATGGATGGATCCTACTCCATAATTACATACGTTATGGCTCGGCTGCGTTACATCTCTTTGAAGACGGAAGAGGGTTCAAAGTGGGATACACTGTGAAGACTTTCTTTGGTCGTAAGTGGACGTCACTCGTAGCAGCGTTGATAAATATTGACTGGTGCATTCTCACACGAAAATATAAAATAAACGTATTATTATTTTTAAATTAATTGTACAAACGTGGGTTGAATTTTCCGAATTTTATTGTTTTATTCTCCCTTTTCATTAACGGGTAAAAAAAAAAAAATCATTAAATGTCCCAAAAAACAACAATATTAGAGGAAGTAAGAGCAACCCTGCATTATTGGATCAGTCTAACTAAAAATGTCGTTCGTTTCTGCATAGAAATAATGGATAATCCCAACTGTTTCAATTAATTAAAATATGGATTAATCTGAATTATGGGGTCGGCAAAGGGGGACCAATGACGAAGCTTTGAGTGAAGTGGCAGCCAAGCAGCCATTGCCGTAGATTTTTCAAGAACCCAGAAACCAACTTGCATTTTGTAGTTAGGACCAGGGTTTGACTCCAATCTTTCTTCAACTATTCTGTTTGATTATCTCAATTATGAACATTTGCATAATCGACTGTTCGATTTTAACATCTTACCCGTTGATAAATCATTGTTTTTTTTATCGCATTTTGTGTATGAATGCAATCTAAAGAAGTTGACTTTCAGGGAAATGGACAAGCTTTCTTCGCTCCGAAATTGTAGCTAAAATTGTGATCACTCGCCTGGTAAAATTAGTGGGGGTGGGTTGTCAAATCCTACGTCTGATAATTGGTGAGGGTTGAATTTTTATTCTTACTGAGAATAACACGTCACAGCTATATCGGTGCAGTAACCATTAGCAGCAATCCAATAAAGGTTCTCCCTTAATGCAGAAAGTAAGGGCGGAGCTAGCCACGGAAGAGGAGCTCAGCCGTGTCAGCTGAATTACAAGTAATCAAATCCAGTGGCTGCGATCATCAGCCGCTGCCCCCGACTGCGGCTCGTGAGCTTTTTATTGACCAGATGAAGTGTAACTGTGTGGGTGTGACAAGTGCGTGAAGTAGACATAATTAGTCCAGTAGAGAGAGTAGAGGGTACAGGCTAGAGAGAGTCAGAGATATGAGGACCGTCCGCCATTAATGCGTTTCTCCCAAACTTACTGCTCTCCCCTTCAACCCACCTGTCTCGTCTGGTTTCTACCCAGACAAACTTGGTGGAGGCCTCCTTCTTTTCCCCCTCCCCACATCGTTTCTTTCCAAACTTTAGGAATGGCAGAATAGATTGTCTGTATTTGATAAAACTCTCTCTCTCTCTTCTCCCCTTCATATCTGGGTATTCATAAAGAAGTGGTAAGTAGAAACTTTTATTGGTTTTTATTTGGCGGCGTCTGAGAATGAAATCCTACTATTTATGCATGAAAACCACAGGTTTCTTCTGGTTGGTTTATTTTCTCTCAGATCTGTTTGGTTTCTTTTAGTTTCAGGGACGTGTCTTTGATTCCTGTAATGGGTGCTTGCTTAAGTTCCAGAATCAAAGCTGAAAGCCCATATAACACAGGTACCTTCTGCTACAATCCCTTTTTTCTATGGTGTTTTTACTCAGGCTGTGGTCTCTCTCTCTCTCTCTCTCTCTCTCATTTTTAACCAAAAATTCATTGAAATGC
>JAJTVC010002012.1:0-21108 GCA_022433055.1 Begonia peltatifolia | reverse complement strand
TAATAAATAGGATTTTTTTTAAACCCTAAAGATCATTTAAAAAAAAAACTCTTAAAATTTACTATTCATTGAACAAAAATTCAAACTATTATAAATAGACAATTTAAACTTCAAGATACACTCTCAGATTGTCCTCTCAGAAAGGACAGCCTCGAGGTATGACCTCTAACCGTCCTATCAGGGAGGACTAGACAGGTCGTCCTCCCTCCTTCTATTTAAGGAGTCTTTTTTTTTTTTTTTTTTTTTTAAATTATACTGAAAACTTTTAATACTTTCTCGACTATTTGTTTACTTCGGCGATATTTCTCCGCGTTCACCGACTAGGTACGAATTTTTTTTATATAATTTACTTTAGGGATTTTTTTAAAAAAAAAATCATAGTTAAGGTGTTAAATTGAATATAAACATTTCATTATTTAAAAAAAAAATGACATACATGAAAAAATGAGACGTTAAATATATTATACTAAATACTAAATGTTGTTTTAGTTATATATATTTTGTTTTTTAGTAAATGTTTATTTATTAAGTAGTACTTTAATAAATATTATAATAAAATAGGTTATCCTTCGACCGGACGGCTGTTTAATTAAATTGACCGTCCTTTCCAAGAGGACGGTCAGACAAGCCGCATTTGGAGGTTTAAATTGCCTATTTATGATACTTTGAAGTTTGATTCGATAAATAGTAAATTTTAAGGAATTTTTAAAAAAAAAACCTTATAATAAATAAAAATAAAATATACGGCCAGTCTAACTATTCTCTCGGAAAGGACGGCCGGTCTAATTAAATCGGTAGTCCAATTAAAGGCCGGTTGGTTTTATTATAATATTTATTAAAGTACTACTTAATAGATAAACATTTATTAAAAGAACCAATATATATAACTAATCCAACATTTACTATAATATATTTAATGTCTCATTTTTTCATGTATATCATTTTTTTAAATAATGAAACAATTATATTTCAATTTAACATCTTAAGTATGAGTTTTTTTAAATCCCTAAAGTAAATTATAAAAAATAATTCATATCTAACCAGTGAATGCAGAAAAATATCGTCGAAGCAAGTAAATAGTCAAAAAAGCATTGAAAGTTTTCATTGTGATTTGAAAAAAGAGAGGAGTCCTTGGATAAAAAGAGGAAGGACGATCTGATCTAATTGGACAGAATGTCCTTCTTGAGAGGATAGTCAGAATCCGTATCTCAAGATTTAAATTATCGATTTATGATATTTTGGTTTGATGAATAATAAATTTTAAGGATTTTTTTAAAAAAAAAATCATACAATAAATAATGTATTTTCTAGCAAAAATTTTCGTGTACAAACTTCTTTATTTACACAACTTTCTTGCAAGCTTTTAAATGCTAAATACTTTGTTTTTATAACCAACAAAGTAACTCATTTTTGCAATCTCAATTGGAAAGAATAGCTCTCCCTGTAAAAGTAATTAACCCAGAAAATGATTTCCTCAAACCGACATTGCATACACATTTGTGCAACCATGCATCATAAGTGCACAATTATAACACCTCTCATATTTTTGAGAATTTATTTAGCTGCATTCTAGGGATCTTTCCATTCAACAACATGAGTAATATTTGGTCCAATATATCCATTACATACATGAAGCTATAAACTATTAATATATAAAATGACGTGGTACTTAGTTATGACTCACATTAATTTTTCATTTACTTAATTTCTTATTTTATTAGTTTTTTTATTTAATTAACTATTTATATTATTAGTTTCTTATTTACGTTAGTTTCATAATTAATTATTTTTATATTTACGTGAGTAATTATTTATTTTCTTAATTCATCAATTTTTTATTCTCATTTTCCCTTTTATATTAGATTGGAAAATTTTATGAAAATAAGTCAATTTATATCACATTCATTTCACTAAACCTCCTATGTGAAGCTCTATATTCTCCATCTTTTCAGTGACATTTATTTATGGATAACTTTGTCTGCCAATAGTTACAAGTAAGAAGATCCATGATCAATAATCTAAATATACAATTAAAAGTGTCAAATTCACAAACCTTCATCGTACGTGGTAATCACATCACAGTCAACAACTATTGTTAGTAATCTATGTCTTATTGTTATAGTCACGATCATTTCTTTTGGATTTGTTCTTTCTTCCATAATTTGTAATTTTCTTTTCATATGTTTCCACTTTGACAATATCGACTTCTCTTTTTTACTTAAATCTCCTTCGAGATGGACGCTCTTTTCGTTTTGTTGGTCTATGATTTAACTTCAGACATTGGCTATAATGTTTCTCGTGAATAATATAACCTCCACTATTAAAAACAACATGAATAATTTCTTTTAACTTCCACATCGAATAAGTTAACCTATAATCTAACACTGAGTTGCTAACTTTAACTATATGTATTTCTTAACTTTCTGGCATACAACTAAGCGAGAGAAAAGTCTTTATCCCATCCTCCAATGCGATACAACTAAGTGATAGAAAAGTCTGTATCTCATCCTCCATCGCGATACTTATATTCAACAATTGATTCACTGAACCCTAAAACTCAATCTTGTATTTGTTCATACAATACATATCTCTGTCTGTTAATAAAATAGCTTTATTCTGAGCACTGCAACTGCACAAAAATGTTTCTAATTTCTGCCACAATTAATAGATTATAATTTATATACCAATACTGTAAAACACACTTGCACCCACCTTATAAGCAACATATTTTTTTCATCATAGATTTTAGATATAATAATTATCAAACTTAAATTTATCCCTAAACCTGAATCCCTAATAATTTGATCTACCCATAAACATTATATTTGAATCACAAATTTTATGAACTACGACCAAAATTGACTAATAAACAATGTCGCTCTAATCCCACTTGTTGAAAATAAAGTCAAAACTAACGAGATACCAAAATTTTTGAAGTGATTTGGCCATGTGACGACATTTTATTGGACTAAAGTGCACAATTTTTTCATGTGTATAACATTTTCTAGAATAAAGTAAGAGAAATAAATATTAAGAACAATAAATCCGGAGAATCAATATTATCACAAATTGATTAGTATAGTGAGTGACATAAGATTAGGTAGAATTATAGAGCTCATTATCGTAAATAACCTCCTCAAATCTTGGACCCGTCCATCTTGTAGTCATAGATTAAAAATCCTAAAATAAATCACAATTTTTGTTTCTTTTTGTCTTTCATGTGTATCTCTTTCTAATCTTTGCATTTATGTAAACAAACTTCTTTTATTATCATGTTTTTTTAACACCCGACATCAAATAAATGAGACTACATCAACTTGGTGTGTAACCAACTCTACGAGAGAGGGAGCACATGTGTAAATATGTGATTTAATAACATGAGTGGAAATTTTCAGGTCGGGTCAGTTTTTAGCCGAAATCGAACCGACCATATAGGTTCAGTTTTTGTAAAATTGGAACCGAATCCAAACTAATCGAGTATGAAAACGGAACCAAAACTTAGAAATAATTTGGTTCAGGTTCGATTAATGGGCTCAGTTTGGGCTTGATTTGGGGTTCAATTTTGGGCATTGAAAAAACTGCTCAATGATAGACTAATTTGTTACAACGTTAATACAAGTATAAAAAAATAAAACAATCCAAATTAAAAAAAAAAAGAAGAAAGAAACATAATAAATTAATAATCAACATACTACGTGATGAATTTGTTATAAGCAAAAAAAATAAAAGAAAAACAATTCAGATATTCAATCCAAGTACTTAGAATAATAAATAAAACATAATAAATTAATCTACTATACTGTAAATTTGTGAAGCATAAAAAAAAAAAAAAAATAATTTAGATATCTACTAAATATAAAGTGTGGTTGCTCAATGAACGAGGTTTTGGCGTCTTAGTACCGGTAACTTTGATGTCTCGCATATATTAGCAAATAAAATAAATTAGTCACGTGAACAATTAAAATGAAAAATAAATATAGTTGATAACTACTTTCACTTCCGTTAAATATAGTGTTAGTCTGCTAGAAATATCAATATTCCTTTGATTTTTCTATCATATCAATCAAATTTATGCAACAAATAAACACGATAAAATTAGAACAACTCAATAATACATGAAAAGAAACTATTAATAGACAATAGAAAATGTTATACCAGTGTCAAATTCTATAACTTCTTATAGTGATTCGCAAATGTTTGTATGGTAAGTTGGATTTTGTTGGGGAAGCTATTTTTTCCCAGAAGTATTACTTGGATTTTGTTTTGCTTTATGGGTCTGCATCAAATCTGAGGAAAAAGTAAATTTTTGACGACCTAAAGTACAATAATGTAACGCCCAGAATTTCTGTTAAATAATATTCGGATTTTTTGAACAGTAAACGGAAAAGTTTTAGTCAGAATTAAGTACGAAATTTATCTGGTTAGGTAGAAGATTATTTTAAGGCTAATGAACAAGATGAATTTATAAGAATTCAACTAAAAACGAACCGAATAACAGTTTAATTAAACAGTTAAGAGTTGAGGGTAAAATAATAATTATAATTAATTATATTAATAATTAATATTTATAAAAAAAAAAAAAAAAAAGAGAAGAGGCAGAAAGCCCTCCCTCTCTTGGTGTTTTCTACTCCTTCACGCAGAACCTTCCCATTTTCTCTTCTCCCTTGATGGTACCTCTTCTCCAATGGCGATTCTTCTCAGTTCCCCTTCACTTCTTCAAATCTAAGTTATGATTTAGTTAGTTTTGAGCAGATAGTTAGTTCCTTTGTTGTTATGAGTGTTAAAAAAGAAGTTAGATGAAGTATTTGGTAGTTTGGTGAAACCCTAGGAGGGAGATACGAATTTAGAGATTTATGGTTATTTTTATTCGTATGTTGGTGTTTAACCTAGAAGTAGAAGTAGATTACGAGATTTTATAGAGAGGGTTGAGCGTTTGGATAGCCGGATACTTGGGTTATGGAACGGTTTCCATTTGGCTACATTCGGCCAAGCTGTAGATGTAGAATTAGGGAATACATGAGATTATTGGAAACTAGACGTCCTAAGGAAATCGTAGCATTTCGAATCATCCGGACAAGTATTTGATAAGTTATGTATTTTCGAATTTGGTAAGAAATTGTGTAGGATTTTGGGTTTAAGCTAGGAGTGGCAGTTTAGTAAGAGTTTATGAATTCCGTGTTAGAATTTTATAAGTTTGACGAAGTGGAATTCATTGATATGTGTTTTATAGGTTCTCCAGTTAGCGAGCCATATATGAACGAGTTGCTAAAGACGCCAGGTAAGTAGTGTAAGTGTAACACCCCATATTTTTGCAGTACCGATTTTCAGGTTATTGGGACGATAGACAGCGGGATTCGGGTCAGAATGTAGAGCGAAAAATTTGTAAGGTTAGGTAGGGATTTATTTCTAGGCTAATGGGGAGGAGAAAATTTTAAGAATCCGACCAGAAATAGACCGAATAGCCGTTTGACTAAATGATTAAAGTGTGAAGACGAAAGTATAATTACTATTATTATTATCAAATTAATAAAATACAAAAAAAAAAAAAAAAGAGAGAAACAAGAGTGACTTCAGCAGAAGCCACTCCTGCCTTCTCCGGTCGAAGGAAGAGGAGAGGAAAACCCTCTCCCCTCCCTGTCGATTTCCTTCCGTGAAGAGGGAGAGTGCACGTCGGTGGTTTGAAGCTCGTTATGCCGGTTTTCCTCCTCCCGTCCACGTGTAGAACCCGACCTCTTTCTCCCCGGTAATTCCTTCCTCTTCCCCCCTCTATGATTGATAATCTAAGGTTGAGTTTTGGTTTTGGTTTTTGAAGATTTGTGCTAGGATTTAGAACGGTTGATGTGGGAATTAACGGTTCGGAGTGGGTGAGGTGAGGGAGTTTCGAAAATTGAAGAATGTCCGAGAGGGGGTATCGTGCAATTCGGGTTTCTGAATTCGAAATCTCCAACGGTAGTTAGATGATGGGTAATAGGTTGGAGTGTGATAGATTGATGAGGAATTGAGTGAGTTTTGTTGAGAGAACTGAGAATGGGAGTCTTAGGCGTTTCAATGTGAAATTCGGTTCTGTTTTTGGGGGTTTAACCTAGCCGCAATTGATGGATTTATATTCCGTTTTGGTATGTTAAACTAGGTTATGATTGAAGCGTTTGGCTATTGGAATCGAGTGATTTTGATGACGGACGCAAAAGTAATGCACATAGAAAGTTTAAGCTGATTTTGAGCCGAGTTGAGTTAGTGAACGATTGTGGCGAATTCGTGAAATGTTGAGCTAGTATGGTGGTTTTAGTGCGCGAGTGAAGTAGTGAGATGAGTATTGACGGAAAAACTGGTTTTGTTGTAGGTTGAGCAAGTTTCGGGTAAAACGAGCACCACGGAAAGTAAGGACGCCAGGTAATTGATGGATTGATTGTGGTTTGCCATCGGGCTTACACCATGGAATGGTAGGATTGTTTGTTTGCTTGATTATTTGTTTGTTTTGATTGTTGTTTGGTTGTTTGGTCAGTGGGTTGTGCATATGTTTTGTCATGCATCATGATTTTGAACTACGAAAGACGCGTTTTGAGCATGTTTTGAACTGTGCATATGAAATGTAATTAGATAAGAAAAGATGCCACGTATGGGTGAACACTTCGTCGTTAACGTGCTAGTGAGAAAGCATTAGGGGATTCCCATGGATGAATGTACGTAAGATGACATGGTTTGTGAACGCCTCGTCGTTAACGTGCTAGTGAGAATGCACTAGAGGGTTCTATGATTGATGTTGGGAAGAGATTTGGTGTGGCCGTCCCGTGTGTGATCACGATCTATGCCTCCAATCTTGCTACGTGGGTCATGGTGTGACTGTCCTGAGTAGAGCAGGATGTGCGCCTACTTGACTCACACGTAAAAGTGAAAAATGATAATAATGAAAACGAAATGAAACAAAATGTAGAAACTGCAGGTGTTAGGGGTTGACTTGTGCATTGACTTTTACTTCATGCTCCATACTTATTAAGCATTAGGCTTACGTTTTGTGTTCCGTGGTGTAGGTGACGATGAGCTTTTGGATGAGTTACGAGAACCCAGCCAGGATGAGTAGGTGGTTGGTGGTGTGCTACCATGTGCCGGCAGGTGGAGTTCGTCAAGGCGACCCGACCCTTGGGGCAAGGTTAGATGGTGATCCTTTTTAGTGAGTTTTGAGGAGTCTATGTCGAGTGTATAGATTTTGAGGCATAGTTGGGTTTGAATGTTTATAGTCGAAATTGATGTATAGGTGCATTTCTAAATTTGTTGGAAGAGTTTGATTGAATGATTCAGATTTTGAAGCGGTGGTTTTAATCGTGGAAGTTTACGTCATCTATGTTTTTTCTAAGTGGCCTTAATTTCATACTGCTGGTGTGAAGTGTCGACCGAAGTTCATAGGTGTTGACCAGTCAGTGTAAATTGGAGGGTCAGTGTCGACCGCGGGGTTCCACCGGTGCGGGCAGAGAGAAATGAGATGTTGACCGGCGAATGAGATGTTGACCGGCGACCGTGGGTGTCGACAGGTTAGTGTAAAATTGGTGAAAGTGTCGATCGCGGGGTTCGACATGTGCGGGCAGAGAGTATCAAAGTGTCGATCTGTGAAAGCAGGTGTCGACCACTCTCTGAAATGAATGTAGAAGTGTCGACCGGTGATTTCTAGTGTCGACCAACGAGAAGACCTGAGAGAAACGTGGTGTCGACCGATGAAAAATTCGAGACGATCCAAGTGTCGACCGGGTGTCTCCGTTTTATGTGAAATAAAATAAAGTGTTGTCCAAACTGATTTTTATCGGTTTTCCGCTGCAATGCTGATTAAAATGTTTTCAAAAATGTCGTCTTCAGTCGAGGAATTAAGGTTTTAAAATTTTATACGAAATTGTTGAGGAAACAAGTAAGTGTACGGTTGGCGACCCGGGTCCGGGAACGACTTGGAGGCGTTAAAGATGTGGTATCAGAGCACTGAACGTACCGGAAATGGATAGATTTTCAGGGCGTTACAGTAAGTAATGCAGTGAGTGTTTTGCCTTCGGGCCTACATCACAGTTCAGTAAGATGCATGTACGTTTATTTTATGTTATGCTTTAGTGATTATGCATCATGGTTTTTAAGTACGAAAATGAAACGAAAATGAATTTTCATGTTTTTACGACTGAAACAGTAGGATGATACGAATGAAATGAAAGTGTATGTAAGAAGATAATGAAGGTGGGGTTGAGTGGTTAGTGTATGTAAGAAGATAATGAAGGTGGGGTTTAGTGATTTTGTCCCCAGAGGTGGACCGCGAGGTGTATCATTTCTTCCCCCGGTTTACATAGTGGCCTTGTCCCAAGAGGTGTACCGCGAGGTGCGTCACCTTGATTTAGCACGTAAAGAAGAACTCAGTAGTAAGAAGATAAAGAAGATATAAGAAAGAGACGAAAACGAAAGTAGAGACGAAACTGTAGAAACTGCATATGTTAGGTTATGTGTGTTTACAGTGTTATGTTTTTATGCATTACTTACTTAGCATTAGGTTAATAGATGAGTTCTGTGATGTAGGTGACGACACTATAGCTGGTGAGTACTAAGAGAAAGCCAAGTATTAGGAGGCGGTTGGAGGAGTGCGCTCGTAGACAGTCTGGCCGGCTGTTGGGGCGTTTTAACCAGGGTGGGGGTATGTGAGGGAGATTAGTTAATTCGAGTTTAGTCGAAATCATTTTGAGACGTTTTGAGTTGTTTTGAGTCTATTGGAGTCATGTGGACGTATAGATGAATTTCAAACTTTAGTAGTCGTTTTTTTATGCAAATAATGATTTTGAGTTGATGGAAAAATGTACGTTTTGTTATTTTATCGTTGAGTCGAATTTCGGTGGTTTCTTTGAAGGATTTAAGGTTTTGAAACAGATTTTGTGAAGGAAGTGTCGACCTGTGCCCGAAAGTGTCGACCACTCAGTGTAAAAACGAGTGCGGAGTGTCGACCTGTATGTAAAGGGGTCGACCAAACTCTGTAGGTGTCGACCGCTTGAGTTAACCTACTCGAACAGAGAGGGAGAATGTGTCGACCGGTAGATGTTAGTGTCGACTGGTAGTGTAAAAATAAGCGGAAGTGTTGACCTTTATGGATTGACCGATGCAGACAGAGAGAAATGAAGTGTCGACCGGTGCATGCAAGTGTCGACCGGTAGTGTAAAATAGCTGGGAGTGTCGACCTCAGGGATTGACTGACGCAAACAGAGAAAAATGTAGTGTCGACCGGTGCATGCAAGTGTCGATCGGTAGTGAAAAATAGATATAAGTGTCAACCGGTGTTTACCAGGGTCGACTGAAAATGATTTTTATGCTTTAGAAAACTCGAATTCTATTTAAATTGATTTAAACCCAAGTCTTCCACTGCGACGTTTTTAAATGTTTTCAAAATGGTCGTCTTAAGTCGAGTAACGAAAGTTTTAAAATTTTTTACGAATTTTACTCGAGCGTATTTGAGTGAACGGTAGTAGAGAACGAACCGAAAATCGACGAGTCGATTTCTAGGTCGTTACAAATAACAACAATAACGATTACAAGTTTGTGTTAGATACACAAGTTTTTCAGCACTTGACTGTCGCAAAATATTATACAAGTACAAAACAAGTCATTTACCAACTTGCGCTTCATAGCTAGCCACACGTTGGTCATCGAAACCCCTTGCAGCTCACATCGCACTTTCCAGCCACACAGACACAGGAAACGCAATTCGCACTCTACCCCTACTTCGCAGTTCACAGGACACAATTCGGCCGAACACAATGTTAATAATACTAAACATGTTAGGGCTAAGTTAAATATTAGGTTCGTTTCGAGTTTCATTAAATACAACCAAGAACAGAAATGAACTCATCGGTTTTGACAGTTTGGTTTCAAAATTGGGTTTGACACTTTCAAAATCAAAATAAACCGAACTGAACTGAATGGTCGGTTCGGTTTGGTTTCCCATTTCTACTTGAACCGAATTGCACGCCTATTTAATAATACCTCCAATTGTCAAACTAATCACCTAATTCTTTATTTTCTTATAACTTACTTTCTCTAATATTCTCTCCATTCTAATATTTTACATTTTATACAACTCTCGTAAATTACAATCATTAAACATTTGAATTTTTTAAAGTACGATCCTTATCCCATTAATTCTATGTAAATCTGTTTAAGTTCTCTATATTATTTAATTACTAATGCAAAATTTTCACTAATTTTTTATATAAAAATACAGAGTAATCACGATTTGGATACTAAATTTTGGAAGACTCAGCATGATATCTTAATTTTTTTAGCAATTAGGACCTTAAAGTTAGATATGTTAGCTGTAACACTCGGAATTTCTGTAAATTAATTTTTGAAAATTTGTATTGGTAAATGTCAGAGTTTTGGTCGGAATCGAGAGCGGAGAATTTGTACTAGTAGATAAAAAATTATTTCGAAACTAATGGAGAAGAGAAAATTTTAGGAATCCGACCGAAAACGGACTGAATAGCCGTTTGAGTAAAAGATTAAAGTATGAAGACAAAAAAATAATTTGAATTAATTATATTAATTAATATAATTATTATATAAGAATAAAACGGGAAGAAGAAATCTTCCCCCTTCTTCGTTCGTTCACTGAGAGAAAGAGGAAGGAAAAGAAAAGGAAGAACTTCACGATTCTTCCTTCCCGCTAGAGGGAATCGCACGCTGGCGATCTTCAACATTTCACCTGCCAACTTACAAATTTTGGTAAGTGTTGGTTAATTTTTGGTAGATAGTTAATCTGTTAGTTGTTATGAGTGTTGAGAATGAGGTTTTGTGGGGTTTATTAGATAGATTGGTAAATCCTAAGTAGGAGGAATGAGATTTTAAGGATATATTCGGTTGTTATGTATTTCTTGGTGTTAACCGTGAGGTGAGGTTAGGTAGTAGATTTATGGTGAGGAATTTGATGAGTTTTGTTGAGAAACCGAGAATGAAAATTTTGGGCGTTTTAGTGTGAAATTCGATTCTATTTTTGGGAGTTTAACCTAGTTACAGTTAACTATTTTTTATATGTTAAACTAGGTTATGAGTGGAGCGTTTAGTCTCTGGAATCGAGTGATTCCGACAACCAACGCAAACGTTATGCGCGTTAGAAGTTAGGTTGATGTTGGCCGGAAATTTGGTTAGCGAGCCATTTTAGTTTATTTTTGGTGGATCGAGTTAGTAGCCGTAGTCTTTAGTACGTAGAATGAGTTGTGAGATAAATTTTAATGTGAATTGATTATGTGATAGGTTAAACCCGATGAAGTGATAGAAACGAGCACCACAGAAGCTAAGAACACCAGGTAAGTAGTGTAAGTAGTGTTTGCATGTGCATTACCTTTACGGGCTTACACCATGAGACGATAAGGTGGTATTGTGTGTTTTGCCTGTTTTTGTTTAGTCATGCATTATGTTTTGAAAAGAGTAACGAAAATGAATTTGAGCATGGTTTTATATGTGAATGTGAAGTGTGATGTGTGGCAGTGAGAACGATTGTGTGTGGACAGCTTTGACCCCTTTGCTGGAGGAACCAGGAAGGTGGTGATGTGCTAGGGGGTGGTGTGGTTAGTGCGTCCAGCCTCACCCTGAGATGACTGCTGCGGTGTTTGTGTGGTAGTGAGCAACTCTGGCCCCGTTGCTGGAGGAACTGGGACGGCGGCGACGTGTTAGGGGGTGGTGTGACGAGTGCGTCCAACCTCACCTTGGAATGGTTGCGGTGTGTGGAGTGACGCGTGTGTACGGTTTGAGGGCTTCGTTGCTGGAGGAATCAGGATGATAGCAGGGTGTGAGCTGGCGAGAGAGTACAGCCTCACCATGATGCGGCTGTACCACGTGGCACCAGTTGTGACAACATGAGCTTGATTGTAGAGACTGCATGTGATATGATTACATGGTCGGTTTTACATTTCATATTACACTACTTACTGAGCGATTGACTTATGTTGTGTGTTCTGTGGTGTAGGTGCAGAGATTCCTGCTGATGAGTTACGAGAGCTCAGGCAGGATGAGTAGGCGGTTGGCGGTGTGCTACCATGTGCCGCCAAGTGGAGTTCGTCACGGCGGCCCGACTCGTGGAGTGAAGCTGGATAGTAGGTTCTGAGAGTTGTGATTTGTCGAGTCCATGTCGAGTGTATAGATTTTGAGACATAGGTGCGTTTGAATGTTTATAGTCGGGATTGGTGATAGTCGTGTTTTGAAAGTACTTGTGGAATTTTGTCTTAAAAATACAGGTATTCACTTTGTGGTTTTAATCGCGGAAGGTTTCACCGTTCGATTTTCTTTTGAACTGGTGTTATTTTTAGACTGCTGGTGCAAAGTGACGACCAATGTCCATAGGTGTCGACCGGTCAGTGTAAAATGTTATGTGAGTTTCGACCGCAGGGTTTTACCGGTGCGGGTAGAGAGAAATAAAGTGTCGACCGGTGTCTGTAGGTGTCGATCGATTAGTGTAAAATCGGTGAGAGTGTCGACCGCGGGGTTCTACCTGTGCGGGCAGAGAGAATTAAAGTGTCGACCGGTGTCTGTTGGTGTCGACCGGTTAGTATAAAATTGGTGAGAGTGTCGACCGCATAGTTCGACCTGTGCGAGCAAAGAAAATTAAAGTGTCAACCGTTAAAGGCAAGTGTCAACCGCTTTTCGTTATGTGCGTAGAAGTGTCGACCGCAAAGTTCGACCGGGGTGAGCAGAGAGTATTAAGATGTCGGCTGATATTTACAGGTGTCGACCGGTACCTCTTTTTAGAATGTTTTGAAGAGTGAAATGTCATTAAACTGACTTTCAATTGAATCTTCCGTTGCGATGATATTTTAGGCATTTTTTTTCAAAATGTCGTTTTAAGTCAAGCAGTAAAAGTTTAAAATTTTATACAAATTTTATTGAGATGATAAGTAAACGTAAAGGTGGCGACTCGGGTTTGGGGACGGCTCGGAGGCGCTACAGTGATGGTTACATGGCAGAGCGAGCAGGAGACCGAGTAAGTTTTTGGGGCACTACATTAGCAAACTGGATAATGTCATTCAATTTTAGCCGAACTGATACAATGGAGTCTAAGATTTCACTACGTTGGATAAGGGTGATTGTGGTCCGGGCCAGTCTAGTTTTTGGAGAGACTAGGACCGGACCACTAAAAATCGTTTTTCCAATTTTTGTATCAATAAGCCCAAAAACATTTCCAAGACCAGACCCAATTTTTAGTCTCGGTTCTGGTCCTCCCGGGTTTTTTTTAATAATATTTAATTGCGCATTACTACGCAAAAAAATTTCTTTTTTGTAGAGCAGAACAGATGATGTAAAATATCTAAGTCAAAGCCACAAAAAAAAAAAAAAATAGTGCTAACATGACACAATATAATTAAACAAAAATTGAAGTAGAAAATAATCAAACATACACTGATGAAATTATATGTTCTCACTATTAACTAATTTTAATTTGTTTGCTATATTCAGCTGCTGATGTAAAATCTGCAAAATATAAATTGCAAAGTAAGAATATAATACATATTAATTACTAAAAAGAATATAGAAAATTTTAAAACACATCTTTTTCAAACTCATCGTTTTCTAAATCATGTATTTCCTTACGAATCCAGGTTTGACTGTAAATAAGCACATCGACAGTCTTTGGTGATAAAGAAATACGAAAAAAATCAAGTACACGTCTACTACTTGAAAGCTGACTCCAAAAGAACTGTGGAAATAAGAATAACAAATACATCTTTCACAATTTTACTTAATATTAGATATTTTAATGAATTCAATTTTTACCATGTCAAAATATCTTGATTATCTGAAAAAATTTTCAATTCTTCAGATAAATATTGATCAACTTTTGTTCTCTTGCTTGAAGCATCTTGCTCACTATGACGATTACAAAAAATTTATAAAATAGCTTATTATGGGCAAAACTAATATTTTGTCCTATGGACGAAGATATTGAAACACTAGTTCTACCATTATCCTGTGACATTTCAAACTCTAAATCTGCTTTGTATTGAAAATATACTCTAGTAATCACTGTTCGTATATGACTCATTAAATCTGTTGCTTTATTATTGTCAATCAATAATGTAAGACAATGTTTTAAAAAATTTATCATATATCTAGGATCTAAGACAACTGCAATGTACATCAAAAAATTAATATTCTCACAATTTTTTCAGTATTTATCAAATTTTCCTTGCATTCCAATAGCCATTTTCCTCAATGATGGATTGTCACTCTCAACGTGTTCCTTGATAACTAATTTCAAATTGTATACTTCGCTAAAATAATTATTTAATGTCACATGTGAAGAGCCTAAAACAGTCACAGTCGTATCATGAAATTTTTTTTTAAAACTTAACAAGTTCTCTAATATTTGTCCAATCTGTTGTAGTGGGAGGTGTTTTCCCACTCAAATCACCAAGGTAATTACTATCGATTTCCATTAACTTGTCAAAAGCTTAATTTTTCAGCGCCTGCTAACATCAAATATATAGTATTCTATCTTGTAGACACATAAAGAGAAGCACTACTTTTGCATGCAATCTTAATATTATCAGCACAATTCTTAAAATTTTGTAACTTTGCAGGTGAAGATCTAACATACTTAATAGTTTTATGTACTCTAGCAATAGACTCTTAATGATTTTTCAATCTATCATATAATCAAGTTCAATATGTGTGCAAAACATTTCATATGCATATATTCTCCATTCAAAACCAAACCATTCGAATTTCAAACACTTTTGATCAAATATGAAATTGCAACATCACTCGAAGAAACATTGTCAACTGTGACAGTCAATACATTTTCAATTCTCCATTCAAACAAACATTTTTCTAATTCTCTACCAATTGTTTCACTTTTATGATTTGAAATCAAACAAAAATTTAAAATTTTTCTATTTCACCAACCGGTCTTCCCTTAGTCCTCCCCTTTCTGAATCTCTAGTGCTTGCCTTATCTGTGAAATGAGGTGGAAGTGAAGTGTGATTCACTTTTTAGTCTTCCTCTCTTCTCCTAATAGATGGCCCCCTCTACCTTGATTTCATAATTGGCATAAGGAAATTGGAGGACAAGCGGATGTGAAATCTTTCCCTAGTGAGCTCGTCTCGTCTTAGGGAAGGGAATCTTTGGGCGGGCAAACAAAAGGAAGAAAGCACACTCGTCAACTATTCACCCTGCCCACTATTAATGTGATGTCAAGTTAAAACTATGTAATTCAAATTCTGAATAGAAATCTATGTATCTGTAGTCAAAAATACTCGTTGTGATGTTCTTATAAAGTACTCTTTCAATTTCATTTTTCTTTTTCATAAAGACTTAAAATATCACGAGTAACAATAAATCTAGAAGGTAAAAAAAACTTCGGTTGCAGATATTGAGAATATGCTCTAAAACTATGTCTTTCAACAAACCTCAAGGACCTCATTAATTACCATCTTCGCAAGTAGTTCTCGACAAGTAGCAACACTAAAACATACAAGTTGTTGTCCTTTATTATTCATATTCTAAGAGCTCAAAGTTTTTTGTTTCACATTTACATTTGTTAATAATTTTGCACAAATACAGATGTGTTTTTTCAAGCTTCATGTCCCATTTTTCAGTGTATCACATACATATGTTTTTCCACAGTGATTACATTTAGATCTAGAATTTTTATTATCGACATCGTTAATAATATTAAAATAATTTCATACATAAGATGTTTTTGCTCTTTCTCTTCGAACACTAACACTAGAACTACTCATAGGAGGAATCACTACATTTTGATTTTCATTCTTACTTTCTGTTTTCATCCTATAAAATATAACAATTTATCAAACCAAGTAGCCAATCTAACAATCTAACAAACATCTACTAATCTTACAAAAAATAAATCAAAACAAACGTAATATAGCAAACTCCGATGATATGATTCATGCTTTGAATTCACAAAAAACAGGCTGACCAAACAGAATAAAAAAACACAGTTAAAATGTAATTGACATAACCTAATTACTATACAAAATGCACAACTATTGCTCAGAAAAAACTATCGGTCAAGACAAATACAAAATATAACAATAACCAGCAAGAGAAAACAAGAGGGCCAGTGCTGCAATATGAAGCATAGAAGAGAGAGTCGGTACTCTTTCGGTTAAGCCGAGAAAGTACCTCAAAATGCAAAATCTAGAATGAAATATCACAAAAATAGGTTCAAAAATGAAAAACTTACGAAACTTTTAATGCAGCATTGCGCTAACCTATAATCAAAGAACAAGAAGTGTGCGACACTGTAACAGAGGGTGAGCGACGGGGAGGGCGAGAGTCTGAGGGTGAGCACTGAACGACGGAGAGGGCAAGAGCCTGAGGGTAAGCACTGAGCGATGGTGAGGGCGAGCGACGGTAGACTTCGAAGAATCGAAGTCGAAGATGAGACTCTAGAAAGTTGAGAGAACTTTGAAGTTTGAACAGATGAATTGCGTCGACGATATGTTAGGGTTATTGGGCCAGTTCGATTTTCTGGAATTTTGTCTTCAGAACTAAGAACCGGACCCGTTATTTCAGTTCTGCAAAAGGCAGGACCGACTACTATGTAACTTTTGTTGAAAACCAACCAAAACCGGACCAACTAAATCGATTCTAGTCTGGTTCTCAGTTCTGGTCGGTTCTTGCTCACCCTAAACTTTGGATGGTATTTTCACTCATTTTTGGAAAACATTGCATAGAGAGATAAAATCTTCGGTGCCTATGTGAATTTTAATCAAATTTTTAATTGCAGAGTTCTATTTGTTAATGGTTCTAACTTTAAGGTTTAAATAATAAAAAAATATAATTTATGAATGAATAATGTTAAGTATACTCTTTTATTTCAATTATATTTGAGTAAAATTAATGTAATAAATTATTTTTTATAATTTATTACATTAATTACATTAATAAATATTTGATACATTAATAAATTTTTTAAAATAGTTAAATAAGATAGTACACTATTACTTTGAATAATATTAATAGTTGATACTTAGGGCTCAAATTATTAATTTAAAATGAATTACTCAACTTTGAGTCATTTGAGAAAAAAAAAAATAATTATCAAAATAGATCTTAATATTATTTTAATTGACATAGGAATTGATACCACTTAAATTTAGGGCTCAAATTATTCTTACCAAGGAACAGCTTACAATATATCTCTGATATGCTCTCCGTGAACTCCTGTGACTTCGTCTCCCGCTTGGCTACAACTTCTATAATCAGCCTCACACTCTCTTTCTGGATATCGGATCAGAAACTTGCAAGAGAAAAAAAAAAGGAGATCTTTCCTCCAAATTTTCTTGCGGATTACTTTCTGCTCGTCGCAGAATCCATGATAATGGTCAAATCTCATTTCTTCAAGTTCTTTGTCTCCGCCATTACAGTCCCATTCTTCGTCGTTCTTCTCCCTCTTCGAATTCGTCTCCGACAATCAAACAACTGGAAAATATTGATAGCAAAATAAAAAAGTATACATAGTATTATTATTTGATAAATTAAATCAATTCAAAATACCCACTTCAGGATCCACGTTGTTGGCTTAAATAATCATCTACATTAATTCCTAGTTTGATTAGTGTGGATTGGAAGCAGAGCTGACCAATCAGAACGCTTGGATTCTCGGTGAAGACTACTACCCAATCAGAGGACAGATATAGTCCTCCCGCTAAACCTCTTCACTGCCAAAAGTCTATATAAACCCTTTATGGCCCTCTCTTACATCTCAGCTATCGAATCTCTCTCTTCTCTGGCGGCCATTTTGCTCTGATTCTCGCTTTCTCTATCTCGTGGTCTCCCTCTTTCGGGTAACGATTTCTATGGGGGTTTTTTTTTTGTCTCTAACAAATATGTTTGTTTTGAGCTTTTCATTCATGGTCTTGCTTCCAGTTTCTTATCCTACCATTTCTCTATTCATATTTTGATTTTCATTTTGACCTAGTTGACTGATTCATAGAGGGGTTCTGAAAGCTAGGTTTCTGCGATTAAAATTGTGTTGGGTTTCGTGTAATTTGTGTGAGGCTATCGCGATTAAATTTTTTTTTTCTGATTTTATTTTTAAAACTGTGTGAGTTTTCACTTTCATTGTCAGTGCTGCGTCTAATAATGTTAAAAACAGGGCTTCCATTGTGCATCCGATGTCTTTTGATCTCAAGAGGAAGCATTCGACAATTATTTGGTGTGATTATAGTTTTATGAACCGAGGGAGGCTTTGGTGTTCTTGGAAGATATTGTTTCGGCACTGGAGATGATATAATCTGTTTGCCCCTTGCGTGTGGTGGGGTTGTAGAGCAGCCTTTTGTTTTTGCAACATTCCACACTTCAGCTGATTGTTTAATCGGAAGGAAATAGTAAGCTGCAAAATTTACCAGAAAATTGCCCTGTGTTTTTCACTGCCTGTTCAAAAGTTTAATTTGAATATACCAAGTTGTTAGCTAGCTGTTGCTCTTATTATTTTGCAATTTTAATGGCGAAAACATCCCTACCTCCTGGGTTTCGGTTTCATCCTACTGATGTTGAGATTATCGAATTCTATCTCAAGAGAAAAGTTAAGCGGAAAAAGCTTCCGCGAGGAGTCATATCTGATTTTGACGTATATAAATGTGCTCCGTGGGACCTTCCAGGTAAGACATTGTTTTCCATCACGACATTCCCTTGGATATTTCTTTTTTTTTCTTTTTTATCTAGGTTCATCACAATTTATCCTGATTGTGATCCGTCATGTTCAATTATCGTCCTGCATGTTTCTTATGTTAACTTTGTTTTGTCAGAAAAATCTTGTTTGAAGAGCAGAGATCTGAAGTGGTATTTTTTTTGTCCGAGAGAGAAAAAATATTCCAGTGGGGCTAGAATGAATCGCACGACTCAATTTGGTTATTGGAAAACAACTGGAAAGGACAGGTCAATACTTCACAATAATGAAGTTGCTGGCCTCAAAAAAACTTTGATCTTTCACAGAGGATGTGCTCCAAAAGGGATTCGTACTGATTGGGTTATGCATGAGTACAGGCTTGAAGATAAGGATGTAGCTGACAGCGATTTCTCTCAGGTAATTCCTGGCTTTGTACAGTGTATGTGAATTTTAGAGGAAATGGTTGATTTGGTCTGTTACATTTGAACTTCTTTTAGTTAATGTGCAATATTTGCTCCAGTTTTTTTTACACTGTCGTTAATTTCTTTTTGTTTGTTAACAATTGGTCAAATAGGCAAGTTTACTTTGTATTCCTACTAGAGGACTCGGATATGTGTGTGATTTGAGGAGAAATATATACAAATTGGATGAATAATTTTGAGCAGAGTGGTCGCAAATTTGCTAGTAGTTTTCCTGGTTGTCCAATTATTGACTGCTTAATTGAAGTCCCTTGAGGATTACCCACTGTTTGAGAGACCACTTTTTGCAGTAACTAGAAAACATTTGGATGGTAAAAGCTAGGTGCTTACATAAATGATGGAGAGTTACTTATTATGACCAATCGCTTATGAATGCTATCATTTTATGTAATACTTGTGAATATTGATGTGAAAAAAAAGTTCTTGTGTACTTCAAGGAAAATGGTTTGGAGGACTTTTCGGATCGTTAAATTGTTGTTCTTTCTTCTTTCTTCTTTCTTCTCATGCAGAATAAATTGTTGGATGATAAGCGGGTAATGATTTATTTCCTTTTGTTACTCTATCACGATTTTATTTTCTTGTTTACCCAAAAATCTCTCGAATGTTTCATATCATGTTTGAACATCTAACTCAAATTTGTCTTTTAAGATTGCTTGTAACTTGTCATCCATTTTAGACTTGAACACTTCTCTTACATATGCTGTTAATTAGTTGACTGCATGTAATTGACTTAATTGGTTGTTTCTCTGAAACAGGATGCATATGTGTTTTGTATGATTTTTCAGAAGGATGGCCCAGGTCCTAGAAATGGTGCCCAGTATGGAGCACCTTTTGAAGAATGTGAATGGGATGAAGATGATGACGATGCCAACAATTCTGTGGAAGCCTCTCCATCTTTTGATCTCCTTTCTGGACACCCTGGAAACATTTCTAGTGATCCCAGCCCTTCAACTGCTCCTGATGTGGCTGTCCGTTCTGTGAAACGTCCCAGACCTTCAAATGACTCTTGCTTGTCTGGAATTCTGCCTTCTGTTTCCAATGTCACTACCCTGGTTCCTGTTGATGATACTTCTCCTACTGAGCAGATTCCTTATGTTTTGAATGATGATGATGATCTTCTCATGATGTTGGATCAATTCACAGAAAATGATGGTTGTCTTCCAAAAGAGATTAACGGCCGTGAGGTGCGTTTGGCTCTACTTTTTTCAGCTTAGTAATGTAGAAATCTGCTTTGTGATGTTAATCTAACTTTCATTCTGTGCGGCTTATTTTTATCATAATTTTTTAACAGAATTGGATTGGGTCGATTGAAGATTGTATTATGTTCTAGAGGATGTTATTGAATTTCAATAACTGAAATAGGAGACTGATTAAATATTACAATTTAATATTCCAACATGTGAATATGCAGTGCAAATGAGGTTATTTTAGCATTTATAAGATCTGAAAACCAATTAAATTCTTTCCAACAATTCCAGAATTGCTATTTTTCATTGTGTGCATAGGATGGCCCATATATATAATAAAAGAATTGCAATTCTTTTTTTGTGCTTTTTATTTGTAAATAAGGTTATTGTGGGTGAAAAGTCCAAGAGGCGTAGACTTGAGAAGCTTTGTCACCCTGAAATTGAACATTATTTTCAAATTGATTCATTGTATCCAAAACTATGTTAATGTTGGTCAATGGTTTACTGAATTGGTGTGATTCTTGTTCTCTAATATACTGGTTGTAACTTTGATTTTTTTCTCCTACATTGCAATCTAAGAATATGATTCGAATTTTATTGAAGGTTGAAAATCCATCTCATGGAGTTGCTGCTGAGCTGTGTCCGGATGGAAAGGATTTTTTTAATGGCTTAGGAGACCTGGCCAACTCCAACCCGACCTTATTGAGTAATAATATTGGACATTATTTTTATGCCCCAGTAGTGTGTAGTAGTTCAGACGATTTGTATCCATTTCATGATGCTTCATTTTTGGAGCTGATGGATC
>JAJTVC010002007.1:0-17271 GCA_022433055.1 Begonia peltatifolia | reverse complement strand
TTAAATGGAGTGGTGAAACTAATAGATCAAATTCATGACACTACTACGGAGCTCTAGTTGACACAAATCTCCTTTGAAAATCATCTACTTGCAAAAATTGCAACTGTTTTTATCTAAAACCCATCAAACGGGGAAGGTAAAAAAAAAATACTGCATTGACGACATCCCTAATAAAAAAAGGTAAAATTCATGAATATTCATGCCTAAAAAATAGGCTAAACAACCAATTTTTTTTAACATTATGTTCTTACCCATTTATTTTTGACAAAATCTAATCTAACGATGAATCAACATGGACAAATCAATATAAAACTTCTTTTATCAACTTATCTTAAACAATTAAGATCTATTCAAAAAGATCAAAACTTCTTTTATCAACTTAGCTGAAACAATTAACATCGAGTTTTTTTTTTTTTTGTTTTATGTTTTGTTTTTTGGATCCAGGGTTAAATGCGTCCAATGGATCTATGTATTGTAAGTTGGAGTTTTTTTTCTCTCCAGAATTGGATCAATATCAACAATAGCAAGTTTTTTTTCCTCACAGGTCGACAGCTTGATCCTCTCTGTCTGCGCAGGTCGATCTTCGCGGTCGACACCGTTGCCATTTTTATACTACCGGTCAACACCTACAACCATAGGTTGACATTTACTTCGGCTCTGCTTGCGCAGGTCGACACTTGCAGGGTCTGGTCGACCACTAAGCCTATCGGTCAACATTTTCTCCCCAGAACTCTGTTTAAAAACCTTAAAACTTCACAAAATCGATCGAAATTCGACTCAACGCTAATAATAATCCAACGTACACTTTTCCATCAACTCAAAATCATAATTTAATTAAGGAAAACGACTACTAAAGTTTGAAATCCGTTTATACATTCAATTGACTTAAAACAACTAAAATCACTTCAATTACACACCCAAAACCCGTACCTATATCTACCATAGTCAAAACGCCCTAACAGCCGGCCAGATCGTCCACGTGCATACTCCTCCAACTGCCTCTTAATCCTGGGTATGCTCTGAGTACTCACCGACTATGTCGTCGTCACCTATATTACAGAACTCAACTATTAGACTAACACTAAGTAAGTAATGCATAAAACTTAAATACTGAAAACAAATACATCTTAACATATGCAGTTTCTACAGTTTCGTCTCTATTTTCGTTTTCGTCTCTTTCTTACGTCTTCTTTATCTTCTTACTACTAGGTTCTTCTTTACGTGCTAGATCAAGGTGACACACCTCGCGGTCCACCTCTGGGGAAAAGGCCAACCTCAATTTAGTAAAGTGACACACCTCGCGCCCACCTCTGGGGACAAGGCCACTACGTAAAGTGGAGGAATAGTGATACACCTCGCGGTCCACCTCTGGGGACAAGACCACTCAACCCCACCTTTCTTATCTTATTACGTATCTTCTCGTTTCATTTGTCTTATCACATCCTACTGTTTCACTTCGTAAAAACATGGAAATTCATTTTCGTCTCGTTCTTCTAATTTAAAACAATGATGCACAACTATAAAAGCATAACATAAAGTAAACGTGCAATGCGTCCTACTGAACTGTGATGTAGACCTGAAGGCAAAACTCATACTACATTACTTACTTGGCGTCCTAGAAACTACTCGCACTTCGTAACTTCGTACGCTAACTGGGAAAACTTATAAAACTACACATCTATTAGCTCTACTTTCTATTAAATTCGTAAAACTCTAAAGGAAACAACAACTAAACCCCCACTCGGCCTAAACTGAAATCCTAACTCAATTTCCGACTAACTTTCGAAAATTCATAGCTATCACAATACTCATCCGATTTGGATGATTAGAACTGCTACAGATTCCTCATGACGTGTATCTCCTAACGGTCTCATCCATTTCCTAATTCAACACTTATAGCTTGGCCGGACGTGGCCGAGTGGAAACCGTTGCACAATTCAAGCACTCGGCTATCCAAACACTCAATTTTCTCCATAAAATCTCGTAACCTAGCATATTGATACAAATTAACTCTAACTTCAAATTCTCGTATCACCCTCCTAGGTTTCGCCAAAACCACACAATACTTCGTCTAACTTCATTTCTAACACTCAAAACAACTAGAGTACTAACTATCTACTAAGAATTAACTAACACTTACCGTAGATTTGAAGATTGATGGAAGATCGGAGAAGAACTGAAGGCTGGAAGGAGAATCGCCGAATGAAGGAGAGAAGGAGAAGAGAGGGGTTTCGGTGCTGGGGAAGAAACCACCGTTGAGGTGTTTTGATATATTTTTTTTATTATAATAATAATAATAATAATCCTAATTACTATTTCATCATTAACCCTTAACCATTTAATAAATTTGATATACGGTCCGATTCCGGTTAGATTCTTAAATTTTTCTCTACTCCATTAGCTTCAAAATAATCTTCTAATTAAGGGTAAAATGTAATAACCTGAAAATTTTGGATATTTTTATTATTATTATTTTAATTTCTGAAATTTTAATTGAATCTCGGCCAGAGTTTTAGAAATATTTCAACGGAAAAATTTAAATTTTAAGACTTGGAGCCTACTGTTGCGATGTTTTCAGAATTTAAAGTCGTGAGGTCGGGAAATTAACGAAATTACGGACGATTGAAACACGTGAGGGCATTTTGGTAATTTGCAATTAAATTAAAATTTTAAAAAATAAAAATAAAATAACAAGGTGGAATGGCTTCGGGTGGAAGCCATTCCACCTTGTGCTGTACGCGGCCGAGAGAGTGAAACCGAGAGGGAGACGCGAGAGAGGGGAGGAAATCCTTGAGCTCCGATTCTTCGGCCGACGCGAGTGAGCGTGGGGGAGATCGCCGGTGACTGAGTGTTCGGCTGTGCATTGCTCTCCCTTCGACCGAGCGCACAACAACGCCGCGGTAAGTCTTTCCTCTCTTGCTGCCCGTCTCGTTATTTTTGGTTTGGCCGAACACTCATTGATGGAATTGGCCACAAGGTTGTAGTGTACCACGAGGGAGATGCCGCGAGTCTAAGGAAACCGAAGGTGAGCCCTGTCGGTTTCCTGTTTTGGCCGAGCTTAGTGCTCGGCCTCCTTGCATTTGCAGTGAGCTTGGCTGAGAGATATGAACGAAATAGGGCTAGTTGTGTGTTGAAGTTCTTAAATTGAAGTTTGAAATCAAAAATCAACCATTGTTCGTGCAGGGGCAGTTCAGTTTTTAGCCAATTCGGCCTTGCTTCGATTGATCGTTTCCAATTCTGTTTTTGTGGGATAAAATAGGTTATTAAAGAGATGTATGGCCGCTGGAATCGTTCGATTCCGATATCCGACGCAGAAGTTATGCGCGTCGGACGTTTATGCCGGATTTTGGTCCAAGTCAAATTAGCCAGCGTTTTTCGTGGAAATTCGACGTGTGACAGTAGCATAGCCATTTTTGATGCATATAACTAGTTGTGAGTGAGTTTTGGTTGAAGAAAAGTGAAAATGTGAAATTTGATAAAAGTGGCAGATTCGGTTTTTAGCAATTTTTGCCTGTCTGCGGCTTATCGTTTTAAAATCCGTCTTAGTATGTTAAAATAGGTTCCTAAGGGGACGTTTGGCCACTTGAATCGTTCGATTCCGTTGACGGACGCAAAAGTTATGCGCGTCCGAACTTTAAGTTGGTTTTCGACCGGACCAAACCGGTGACCCGTTTCAGTTGAAATTTCATGAGTGGAGTTAAGGAAGATTATTTTTAGCTATTTGGTGAATTTTGAGATAAATACTGATGAGAGATTTGGTTGTGTTTTAGGTTGAGGTTTTCTTTTGGCGAATCTGTGCGTCGAGCGAGCTTAGAACACCAGGTAAGTAGTGCTTGCATGTGTTTTGGCCAAGTGGGCTTACACTGTAGAACTTTAGGGTTTATGTGATTGATTGTGGTGTGCGTGCGTACGGTTTGACATGCATCATATTTTAAAAACAAGAACGAAAATGGTTTTTGAGCATATTTTGAGTATGTGGTGAGACGTGTGGCGGTGGTACCGCGGATCCCGCTAGTGTGCGGGCCGGTGCTTCACCAGTCGAGGATTCCACTCAAGGGGTGGGCCGGCTAGGCCGTCATGCGGCGTGAATGTGTTGACGGTGAGGATATGGGCAGTGGTACTGCGGATCCTACTAGTGTGTGGGCCGGTGCAACATCAGTCGCGGATCCTACTCGAGGGGTGGGCCGGCTGGGCTGTCGCGAAACGTGTGTATGTGGCAACTGTGGCCCCCTACTGGGGAGGCTGGGACGGGGGCGACGTGTCAAGGTGTAGAGTGGCGCGAGGTACACCCTTACCCTGATGTGGTTGCCGTGTGGTGATGCGTCTGTGTAGCTTGTGGGCCTCGTTGCTGGGGAGTCCGGGACGGTGGCGACGTGCAGGGTGTAGGGCGGCGTGAGGTTCCTCCTTACCCTAGTTCGGCTGCACTACGCGTCACATATGTGACAACATGAGTGTGAGTGTAGAAACTGCATGTGATAGGATTTCATTGTCGGCTTTTACTTTCATATCGCATTACTTATTGAGCGTTAAGCTTATGTCGTGTGTTCTGTGGTGTAGGTGCTGACGATACTGCTGGTGAACCTCGAGAGCCTAGTCCAGAGGCGTAAGATGGTTGGCGGCGTGCGACCGCGGCACCAGATGACGGATTTTTGTTAGGGCGACCCGACCCGTGGAGATGGTAGGTTGTGGCCTGGTTGGTTTGGGGGGTTTTTCTTTCTTTTGTGGTGATTATGTACAGTCGATGAGATGAGTTGTATATGCGTCAATGTATAGGTGTATATGGAGTGCGTGTGATTTTGGCGACGTACGCATATATTTTACATGTTAAAGTATAGTATTGCTCTATATTGTAAACTTTCTTCAGTTGTATTTGATGGATTTTCGTTGTCTTCATACTCTGATTTAGTTATGGTGTTTTCTCTGGATGATGGATAGATAGATACTGTTAGTTTTGGTGAACTGTGTACAGTGTTTTTAATTTTTGGAATAGCCAGTTTTTAGGCGTTACTCTGCCAAAATTTCGGTAAAGGGGTTGGGAGTCGAGAGGATATGAAATAAGTTGAGGTGTGTACAATGAATGCTAGAGAAGTGTAGATGAGCGTGGAAGTGCGGCGTGATCGCAGGTGAGCGGGGCACGTGGCCCTGCAGGTACTCAGGGGTCGTGCGACGCCGGGTGACGGCGTGCGCGCGGACGTGCTGTACAGCGGCAGGGTGCGTGGGGCACACGGCGCTGTGAGCGTGCGCGAGACACAGTGACGTTGAGTTGGCACGTGCGGCACCGCGAGGGTGCGTGCGGGGTGTCAAAGTAGGGACGTGAGTGCGCGGTACCGGGATGTGTAGTTCAAGGAGTGCGTTGGATTCTTCTCTAGGATTTCAAGTCTTACCGTTTTATCTTGAATTGTTTTAAATGGTTTTCTTTTCCAGCTGCGTAGTTTTTATGTTGAGGACTTCGTGTACCCTCTTCAGGACGCGAGTTGTTTTCGAATCGAGTCGAACATACAACATCAGGCAAGCAGCCTTCTTTTAGGATATTCATGAACATACAATATGCATCATCAACCCTCCCAATTTTCCCCAGTCCCTTTATTAAATCTGTATAAGTAAAGACAGTTGGAGTACAACCTTTCTCTTTCATTTCCTCGACTAATCTCATGACCGTCTTACACTAGTTTAACTTAAAATAAATTCCTAATGGAGTGGTGTATATCTTTGCATTAGGTTGTAAGCCATTCTCCTTCATCTCTTCATACAATCTGATGGCAAAATCATAGCGCTCGAGTTTTTCATAGGACGACAAGAGTGCACTGTATGTTACCGTGTCTGGTACACAATTTCCTTCTTCGCACATATTGTTGTAGAGCTCGTGAATCTTTTCATGGTATCCTTCTTGCAGAAGCATCAAGACCATGGAATTGTAAGTGTCCACTGTTGGTTTGCATTTACGATCATTAATCTGGTAGAAGATAGATAACCCATGTTTACCATCTTACTCCTTCCCAAGATTGTCGCAATTTCAGATAATTCCGGTGGTGCTATCGTACAAGTACTTCGAACCATCTCCTGGATTGTCTTCAACATTTCACCTACCAAACAGACTTCCTCCAAGCAACGGATCAAAGCCATAAATGTAGTAGAATCAAATCATGCTTGAAATTCCTTCTCTTTCCAGCCCACTTGAAAAACTGGATCTTTACATTGACCTCTACGTCAATATTCAGAACATCACAAACTAACCGACGATCAACTTTTAGCTTTAGGACTTCCAATGCCTTCTCAGCATTAGGATTCCACTTAAATATTTTCAAAATCCTTATAAACCTCTGATCCAATGTAACGTCCCGAAAACCCACACGTTTTCGATGCGTTCACTATGTGTACAAATCGTAACATACAGAGACTCGACGCGAATTCATTAACTTTAATACCACTTTCATTTTCAAATCATATTCAAAAGAATATTTGTGAGTATAAAAATTTTTCGATTCGATTCAAAAACAACTCGCGCCCCGAAGAGAAAACACGAAATCCTCAATATAAAATACGCAGCGAAAAAGAGAATTTAAAGTAGTTTTAAAAATACGACGACAAAACTTGAAATTTTAGGAAGGGGCCCAACACACGCCTCGAACTACCCGACTCAGTGCAACGCGCCCATGTAGCGGCGCCGTGCGTCATTGGTTCTGCGCCACGTACTGCGCGCGCACCCACTCGGCTTGCGCGCCGCGCACCCCGCACGGCCACGCCCCCTCTTCGGTGCCCCACGCGCACCTTCTCTGTGCCGCGCGCCAACTCAACAATGCCGCATCACGGGCACGCCCACAATGCCACGTGCCCTACGCACCCTGCCTCCGTGCAGCATGTTCGCACGCACGGCCTCACCTGACGTTGCACGACCCATGCACACTTGCAAGGCCACATGCCCCGCGCGCCTGCGGTCACGCCGCACACACCGCCACTCCTCTAGTACCTCACCGTGCACACCCCGACCTATTCCATGCCATTTTGACTCCCGATTTTACTCCAGAAAATTTGACAGAATAACATCTAAAAATAGGCTATCCCAAAAATCTGAACCTGCACACAGTTCACCAAACTTCCCGGAATACCTATACAGAAATCTCCACCAAATCAGAGTTTGAAAAAGAAATAAAACTAAAACAATCCATCAACTATCAAATGAAGAAAATTCACAGTATAGAGCATTACCAAGCTCCCACATGTAAAGAGTACGCGTGCGTCACCAAAATCACAAACACTCCATGAACCCCTATACAATTGACTTCTATACAGACTTGTCTGATCAACTATATATTCCGACACAACAAAAGAAAATACCCCAACAGTCTAGCCACCACCTACCATCTCCATGGGTCGGGTCGTCCTAACAAATCCGCCGTCCGGTGCATCGATCGCGCGCCGCCAACTGTCCTACATCTTAGGACTAGGCTCTCGGGACTCACCAGTGACAATATCTGCACCTACACCATAGAACACACAACATAAGCGTAACGCTCAATAAGTAATGCGATCCTATCACATGCAGTCTCTACACTCACACTCATGTTGTCACATTTGTGACGCGTATTGCAGCCGCACCAGGGTGAGTTGGAACCTAGCGCCACCCTACACCTTGACACGTTGCCACCGTCCCGGACTTCCCAGCAACGAGGCCTACAAGCTACACACACCCATCACCACGCAGCAACTACATCAGTGTGAGGGTGTACCTCGCGCCACACTACACCCTGACACATCGCCTCCTTCCTAGCCTCCCTAGCAACGGAGCCACAGTTGCCACACAACCGACCCACTCCTCGAGCGGAATCCGCGACTAGTGTTGCACCGGCCCACACACTAGTAGGATCCACGATACCAGTGTACATCATCATCACCGCCAACACATACATGCCGCGTGACGGCCCAGCCGGTCCACTGCTCGAGCAGAATATGCGGTTTGTTACGCACCGGCTCACACACTAGCAGGATCCGCAGTACCACCGCCACGCGTCTCACCACTTACTCAAAATATGTTCAAAACCATTTTCGTTCGCTTTTTAAAACATGATGCATGTCAAACAATACACACACACACCACAATCAACAACGTAAATCCTAAAGTTCTACGGTTTAGGCCCACTTGGGCAAAACACATGCATGCACTACTTACCTGGCGTCCCAAACTCACTCGACGCACAACTTCGCCAAAAAAAACGCCTCAACCTAAAACATAAACAATCACTTGTAAATCTTCGCATTAAAATTCACTAATTACGCTAAGAATCATATTACTTAACTAAACCCATGAAATCCCAACTAAAACGAGTCACTAATTCGGTTCGGCCGAAAACTAGCCTAAACTTCATACGGACATAACTTTTGCGTCCGTTATCGTAATCAAGCGATTTTAGAGGCTCTACGTTCCCTTAGGAACCTAGTTTAACGTACTAAGATGGATTTTAAAACGGTAAGCCGTAGCTAGGTGAAAAACACCAAAACCGGATCTGCCCTTTGCCCAAATTTCACATTTTCGTTTCCTTCAATCAAAACTCACTTAAAACTTGTCTTATGCACTAAAATCAACAACGCTAACATCACATGTCACAATTCTACTAAAAGCACTCAATAATTTGACTCGGTCCAAAATTCGACATAAACTTACGTCGCACATAATTTTTGCGTCGGACATCGAAATCGAACGATTCCAGCAGCCAAACGTTCCTCTAACAACCTAATTTAACCTACTAAAACAGAATTTAAAACGAATAATCGAAACTAGGCCGAAATGGCCAAAAACAGAACCTGTTTTTACACAAAAAAATCCAAATTTCAACTTCAACCCGATTTCCACAAATTTCTTCACCGAACAATCAAATTTTAACCTATTAAGCATAATCTAGTAACAATTTAAAGTTTCCAATTCGAATTCACAGCACACCCCGCACGGTTTCCTTCTAAAATTGTGCATTTCACAACCAAGCAATTGAACACCACGCATTGCACCTCAAAACATCCAAACATTGTCCCAACATCTCAGAAATTTAAGCAAATTCGACTTTATTTGATCAGTCAGCAAAACAAAAAAGAAAGGAGATGCTTATCGAGGGTGAAAGTTGGGTCTCGGCACAGGGACGGGAAAAATAGCACTGAGAAGAAGTGTTGTCGTCAGACAAGAACCGAAAATAGAAAAGAAAATGGTCGGGGAGGGAAAGAGCGAGTCGGCCGAAAAACTCTACCGCACAGGGAAGGGGCTTACTGGAGAAGGAGGTAAGCGACAAGGCTCGCTTCACCGCACATGAAACGATAGAGGACGAGGCGAACACCGTAGGAGAGCTCGCCGTCGGGGAGGAGCGTCGATCGCCGCTCAGCTTCGCCTTCACACACTCGATTTTGCTCTTGGGTGCTCAATCGAAGAACAGAACACTGAACGACTTCCTCGCGAAGCCGTTCAGTTGTTTTATTTATTTATTTATTTTTATTTTATTTTAATTAAATCAAATTACTAAATCGCCCTTACGCACTATAACTGTTCGAAACTTTGTTAAATTCGCGTCCTCCCGACTTTAAAACTTGAAATTTCTTCTACGAATTAAATTTCAAGTCTCAAAAATAAATTTCCTGCTAAAACCTTTCCGAAAACTCTAACCAAAAATTAATTTAAATTTCGAAAATTAAATCTAAGATTCAAAATTTCTCGGGTTATTACATCCAATGACCTAACTGAAACTCCCTTCTTTAACGTCTTCCTACTCGTGAGAAAGTTGTGTTCTTCATCATTAGGACGAGGCAAGCTAAACATTCGGACTATCTCATTTTCTGTAGAGTTCAAAAGAGAAACAACAGTTAAAATGAACATTGAGTTAACAAATATACCAACTTAGTTCCAAAGAAAGAAATCCAACACAAACCCCATAAGTGAAACAAGTTCCATTAAAATTCCCCAATTTCAGCACTTGATGTACTACACTAAAGCATAATTCCGCATAGCTTACCCGTTTGTTTAATTCTATCACAGAGTAGTGGCAGAGTCGATATTTGTCGTTTTGAAGCAATTGACATCCACCACATACTTGATCGAAGTATAACAATGCTTATGAAGTCCAATGATTGATGGAAGAGAAGATCATGAAATTGTGACCAAAATAATTTTCCGAAAGGAACAACCAATTTGCATATACATTTCAAACATAGAAGATCTCCTAAAACATATACACAAATAAAAACCCACTCAGATGACATCCTAAAAGAGAAGAAGGCGAGAAAGGTGGAAGAAAAAGATATGGAAAAGAAAAAGATTTAGTGAAAATGGTGAAGATAAATCTGCTCAAAGTTCAAATCTCCTAAAACATTCTTACATTTAGTGCAAACTAACGGTAGTAGTTGTTGAAGCTATTACTGTGCAATTGCTAAAACTAACAAACTTAACAAGTGAAGATAGATGACTACATTCCACAGTTTAGAAAAACAAACCAAATAACACTTACAAACAAATTGGTGTTAATGTGTAGAGGATTTATAATTCATTTATTCATCTTTTCCTTGTGCTACTCAGTCTTCCTCCTCGCTCTCAACCACTACACATAAGATCATGAAGAAATTAGCACTATTGTGGAGTGGATTATCAAGTATGGGCACAAAATGGTAACATTGCATGTACCCAATGCAATCCTAATAATTTACAATTTACAACAGAAATAAAATTGTATTTCGAAAGATAGAAGTTTTACTTCCACAAATATCTATTGCTTGACAAAAACTTTATCTGATTCTTCAGCGTCATTTTTCTCATCGTCCAACCATACAATAACCTCCTCTTGAATGATTTTTTGGCCGTACAAATGGCACAAAATCTATGAAAAATATGGAGCATCAGCTATGATCATCAACGAGCATCAACAAAAATTATTATAAGACAAAGAGGAAGTAGAAAGTGCCGATCCGACTGTTCCGGGTGGCTCTGTGACTGCGCTAATACTCGAGGCGACTGGCGAACACTGGAGGAGACGAGAGGCGATTGTGTCATCTGCGACACCGTTTTACCTTTCTATGTTTTGGCGACGTGGCAGAAGTTATGGCTGAAGACAATTTAGATGAAGAATCAAAGGGAAGAAAGGCTGCTGATTGTCCTTGTTCTCTCTGTAACTTCTAGCTTTCCCCTATTTCCTCTCCTCCCTCCGTCTCTATTTCTCTTTTGTGATTTGTATAGTTGATTTCTACTAACTGTTCATTACTTCGTGAGTTGAGCGGACGATGGTGAGATTGTGAGGAACGAGCGGACAGAGGAGGACTAGGGCTAGAGATGTTAAACGAGTGAGCCGAGCCGAGAAAGACTCGACTCACCGAGCCTGCCGAGTCTAACGAGCCGAGCCTAACAAGTGGACCCTAAAAAATTTCTAACTCGAGCCGGCTCACGAGCCACGAGGCTAACGAGACGAGCTGAGCCGGCTCAACGACCTTAACTAGCCGAGCTTAACGAGCTTATATATTTCATTAGGTTCCACTAATATAAACTAAAATTTTTTTTTACATAATCAAAATATAATAAAAAAATATAGCGAAGTAACGAGATAATCCAAAATAAGTCATATTATCATAAAATAAATTAAAAAAGTAAGTGAAAAATAACATACTCATTAAGTATTAGGCTGATCGTTGTTTTCACCGTCTCGTGGAGGGGCAGGAGGTTCATATGGCCTCAATAGATGCTCTGGGAAGATGGGTAATACAGGACCCAAATTGTCATAATGTGCATTTACTGCTCTCACGTATCGTGCAAAGAAAGTTGTCTGCTCTAGTGAATGGTTTTGCATATTCCTCATCCACTGTTCGATGTGCCTCTGTTCTCGTAATAACTGTGATTGCTGATTAGAAATATTTTCCAGCTTGTGTTTTATATCGTGTTCAAAACTGGTTAGTTGAGTAGCGAGATTAGCAAACATTTGATTTTGTGTGATTGTGAGATTTTCCAACATCTGTCCCACATCGTTAGTTGAGTAACAGTGAGGTGGCATCGCAGATGATGAAGAGGCTCCTTGATCAGGTGGCAATGACATAGTTGATTGATTTTCATATCGCTGTTTTCGACGAGCCTCAAAGTGATCTCTTTTTGCCTCTGCTACCTTTCTTTGTGCACCCGTCATAGTACCATCGCTCATGCGCCGGATACGAGGCGGAGACATTACTTGAGGAGGAATCTCAGCATTAGCATCCTGCTCAATGAATCCTAATCCATTATTTTTTGCTTCCCCGTACGGCCACTTAGGTATTCTTGAAATATTTGAGGAGGTATAAAGTTTTTGCTGGATCCAAGGCTCATCTGTTGAGCTTATAGGGACATTCTCAGCCGCGCATAATTGTGTAATGAGGACAAGGTGGATATGACCAGCGGTAGTTGAACCCTTACGATATGCGAGTATATTATTGTAGATAATTCGTCCGACGTTTATAGAGCGACCGGTGAGAATGCAATATAAGAGTACCGCTCGCTCTTTAGTGAGCTCAGAATTCTGAGATGTTGGCATCAAGTTTCTCTTGATAAACTTGCACCAAGCTTGAGCGTAACAGTTGAGACAACTTAATATCAAATGTATTGGTTGAGCTGGGTTGACGATTGAATAAACCCACTGTGAACCTCGATGGCCCATCTCTTGTATTATCATCTCATAATCTGAGCCATCTTCCATCATTGTCTCGTAATCATCTTGATCTAAGTTGTTCAAACCAAGTTTGACATTAATCACCTTTGCTGAGAAAGGAATGATCTTGTTGCGAACTTTAACAGTGCTATCTGAATTTGACGCTTTTAGATTTGCATAGAATTCTCGAACTACGTTTACGTTCGCATCACCGCCTAATACAGCAAGATTCTGCCATCCTCGATGTCTAATCATGGCTAAAATATCTCCGTCAAAGGCATCGGGTTGAAATTGAATTTTACATATAATAGCTTTGTTTTTTGTCATGAAATCCATAAAATATGTTCTTGCCTCAGAGTTGATGAAAGAATGATCAATTTGGTCGAGTAGAGCTGACCTTGAGGTAGAAGCTTTCAAGCGTTTTGGAGGCATTTTTTTTAACCTAGAAGTTACACAATTGGTTAGTTAATCATCACTATTATCCATTTTTAAAACTTCAATGCTCACAGAAATTTTATCTAACAAGTGGTGTACACATTTATAAAACTTAACTCACAATTATTTTTGTATCCCAAACCAACTTCACCGATCAAAATTAAAATCAAAATCAAACTACAACAGACAGCTCAATATTGAAATAGAACGATGGAAGATTGCGGAAGTTTAACTTAAACTTCAATTCTCACAGACATTTTATCGAACAAGTGGTGTGCACAGTTATAAAACTTAACTCACGATTTTTGTATGCCAAACTAACTTCAACAATCAAAAACAAAATCAAAATCAAAATCAAACTAAATGCAGACATCTCAAATAATATTAAATTAAATTATGAAATTGCAGAAGAAATAGTAGGACGGAAGATTGTGGAAGTTTATCTTTAAATGGAGAGATTCGGAGATCGAAAGGGGAGAGATTGACGAAAGGGGCTGTGAAGATTTAAAGCTGTGACGGTTTTGGTAGTTTTCAAAGGAGCTGTGACGGTTTTGGTAGTTTTCCAATTGATCGAGAATTTGGATTGAAGTGATAGTTTGAGGGATGGAGAGTGACCGTGAGGGTTTGAGTGAGCACGTTTGATCGGCTCTTGATCTGTTTTAAACAGATCGAGGTGCAACATAAGACCGATCTGTTTCAAACAGATTGAGCGCTTGGCGATGGATCGGCTCGGTTTGTTAGAGCCGATCAATCGCCCCACTTATTGACGATGGATAGGATCTAGTTCAGTCATTTTTTTCATTGTATTTAACTATTTACAATTTATATGAAAAACATAAATATATAAAAAAAATATAATCTTTATTATAAATTTAACATTTTTTATCGATACAAATTGTTCAATCACGTACAAAATGTTAAAAAAAATATATAAAATAAAAAATTCTTCAAAATTTAAATTAGAATGTTAATCTTCAACGTCCAAATTTTTAAATTCTTCGAGTATTTCATCCTCTCGTTGTTGGCTTCTCGTAATGGCGTCGTTCCAATCCTTCATACAAATAAGTGCCTCCACGAGATCGGGTGCAAGTCTTCCTCGGCGTTCCTCGTATACACGTCCACTTGCACTAAAAGCAGACTCCGATACTACGGTAGATATCGGAGGTGTTAGTAGATCACGTGCCATTATAGACAGAATAGGATATGTGGTGGAAAACATTTTCCATCAATTTAAAATATCAAAATTTTCTTCGCGAAAAAATTGATATCGAGTGTCAAAATAAATTTCTAATTCATTTCGCATGGAACTAGAGTAAGCATCTGTATCTAATTGATTCCAAATATCATGAATACCAAATTGTGAACCTCTTATATTTTCACTACCACTACTTGAACTAACATGTGAAGAAACATGTGAATGACTAACGGTAGAATATTTAGATTCATAAGAAGAATATAAACTAGTAATCCCATGTGGTATTTGATCAATAGAAAATAAACAAGGAGTTTGTAAATTATTAGAAATTTTATTAATAATAAGATATACTCCTCTTAACTTATATCTAGGATCCATTATACATGCATAATAAAAAAATATGAGGAATATCAAGCCAATATTTTTTAAATTTTGTTTCCATTTTATTAAGTATATCTCTAAATTCATCTATATGTCGATATTGTGCAAAATTTCCCGTTAAGTTTATCAAAATTGGAAGAACAAGATGAGAAGTTGGATAATAAATTCCCGAACATTCATTTGTTGCATCATAAAATGGTTTTAAAAAATCAAGAAAAATATTAGTTATTTCGCAACTAGATTTATCAAGATTAATACTTTGTGTTTTTTCACTGATAAAAGCACAAATAACTTGCCAATATGACCTAGCATTTTCTAACATTAAATAAGTAGAATTCCACCTATTATCTACATCGGTTTTTAATTTTCGTGGTTTAAGTTGGGCAGTTTTACAAAAATCTCTATATTCTTGTTGTCTCGAATTAGATCCAATTATATAAGAAATTGCGGATCTAATTGATTCAATACGAGGCGAAATATATGTCATACTATCTTTAACAACTAAATTTAAAATATGACAAACACATCTCATGTGAAAAAGAGAATAGTGAGTATTATCTAATTGAAAATAATTTTTAAAATGAAAAATAGCAGCATCGTTAGCGCTAGCATTATCAAGTATTATACTAAATATTCTATATTGAATAGAATATTCTTACAATATCGTAACAATATATCTATAAATTGTACTACCAGTATGGGGATATTCACAGTTACGAAATCCTAAAATTCTTTTATTTAATTGCCAAAATTCATCAATAAAATGAGAAGTTACTACTAAATAACCTATAGAATTACGTGCACTCCATAAATCAGACGTAATACAAATAGATATTGAAGTAGCATTTGAAAAAAATGAAATTAATTCATTCTTCATATTATTAAACATTTTAATAATATTTATTCTAGTTGTACTTCTAGAAATACGTTTAAAATTAGGAGTAACATACTCTTTCATAAAATTTTCAAATTCATCACTATCAGTGAACGTTAAAGGCAATTCACATTGTGCTACAAGTTTTGTTATTCCTTTTTTCATTTTATTTTGTGAATACAAAAAAGTACCACTATTACTAGCATTTTTAATAATCTTTGTGCAGGGTCTCTAACTTGCTCATTTAAATGACACTTTTGATAATGCCTTTTTAGTGAAGTAGTTGAACTACCAGAAACATATGCATAATTTTTAATATAATATTTACATTGAGCTCTATATTCTACTTTTCTATCAATTTTAATATCTTCCGTTACAAAATGTTTCCATACTTCAGAAGTTTTATTTCGTTTTTTTTTGAGGTGATGAAGTGGACGTGGATGCTTGTGCAGATGATTGTCCTACTGAAAAAGAATGATTTAAATCCCTAATTTCTTCAATATCATTATCAATATTATAATTACGTGCATCCATAACTAAAAATAAATTTTAAATAACAAAATGATACTACAAACTAATTTTCAACAAAAGCTCCAAGAAAAGCTCATAGGGATGTGAATTTATGAACTCACTTTTACGAAACCTAAAAAAAAATTAACAAAATTAGTAACTATAAATATAATTAAAAGGTAAATATATGTAAAAAAAAAAATTAAATTTTACCTTCTTTGAACCAACCAAGAATTGACGACAACAAATAGATTTACAAATTGAGTAAGGATGACAACAAATATTATTGTGAGAAAAGAGAGAAATTGGTAGAGATTGAGGTGAAAGAAAACGAAGAGGGACGGAGAATTTATAGAAAAAATTTAGAAGAGATAGTATTCTCCAACGGCTACTTTCTCAACGAAAACATTACTGTTACGCCTGACCAACGCCAACGGTATTGTTACCGTTATGGATTAGCAACGGTATTGTTACCGTTTAGAATTAGTAACGGTATTGTTATCGTTTAGGTTTAGCAATGGTATTATTACCGTTTAGATTTAGAAATCTTGAAACTATTGATGACGATCTCATTTTCATACTCAAATAATATGGCGATGCATTCAGTCTGGGCGATGGATCGCCCGCATCGCCCCAATTGATCTATTCATAGGGGCGATACATTGCCCCTATGTATCAGAGTCAGGGGGCGATGGATCGCCCCCCTACAGAGTTAGGGGCGATCCATCGCCCCTATGTATCAGAGTAGAGGGCGATGGATCGCCGTGGTGCGATCAATCGCGCCCCTATCACAGGAGGCCTCCAGCTAGTCTCCACTCCGAGTCTTCGAGTCCCGACTCCATCACCGATCGATCGCTCTCAATTTTGTTGATAGCAGACCGATCGATCGCCCTCAATTTTGTTGATAGCAGACTGGCAGAGACATGGTAGATGGATCGAAATCTTCCTTTTTTTTTGGGCGATCAGTTGCATCTGAGTCGGCACTCGGCAACAGACACAGCACAGCCCCGAGCCCCGAGCTCCAGCTCACGAGCTGCTCGCGAGCAGGCTCGTTGACCCGATCATCGACGAGCTCGCGAGCCCGGATGGCCGAGATCGGCTCGATTCGTCTGTTTGGGTCGAACCAAACTCGCTCATTACTGTAGCGAGTCGAGCCAACTCGACTCGCTACAGTAACGAGTCGAGCGGGCGGGCTGGAACATCTCTAACTAGGGCTAAAATTAATAGTGGTCGGTTCAGTTTTA
>JAJTVC010002004.1:0-20493 GCA_022433055.1 Begonia peltatifolia | reverse complement strand
GTGGAGATTTCGCCGAACACGCCACTCCGAGCTTTACCATAGAAACCAAAGAGTTTACCGTCTTGGTCTTCTCTGATTCTCTGCTAGGCAAGAGGCATGGATCAACAATGTCAAGTACTTGGCCAGATAGTGCCCTCCCAGCATAAGAATGGAGGTCTAGTCCTTCAACGAACATCTCATCGGTTGGTCTTTTTCTTGTGATCATCTCTAACACTAGAATCCCGTAGCTATAGATGTCACCCTCAGCGGAAACCTCACTTCCCTGACTATATTCTGCATTTATAAAATTTCTATTAGTTAGCATATTGATAGTAAAACATGTTAAATAAATTATGCATTCGTTGTTAGTCATACCTGGAGCAACCTAACCAATTGTTCCTCGTATTCCGATCGAGCTATTTTCAGTAAAGTCTGTTAGTTCCGGAAGAAGTTTTGTTAGTCCAAAATCTCCAATATGGGCCGTCATGTCTTCGTCTAGAAGAATGTTGCTCGGCTTCAAATCGCAATGAACGATTGGGATATGACAATGATTGTGAAGGTAATCGAGTCCCGTAGCCACATCGATCGCAATATTTACACGTTGAAGAAATTTCAATTCTCCTCCCGTCGTCGATGCCGACGGCCGCAAGTGACTCCTACCCATCTGCAAAAATGGAGAGAATCGTTCCAGGAACTAAGAACTCCAAAAGGATCTTCAATCATGGACTTGAAATGCAACAAAGAAAGACGATCATCTAATATATTTGCAACAGAGGTTTGAGCTTCAACATAACCATGAGGAGAGTGAGTTTCAAAACCAAGGAGAAGAAGAAGAGGAAGAAGAAGAATAAGCAACGGGAAGAAGTTAGACGACAGCATCTCCAACAATGAATCTTCTCTCATCAGACAATGGATGAACACAACTATGGCAATTGTTCAAGACACGTGTTATTTATTAATAATTTTATATATTTGAATGTTATTATTATTTTGTCTATTATAATACTTCAACGATACTAGACCGGTGACTGACTTTATCAATTTTTTTTTTTCAAATAATTTATAAAGCTGTGATTTTCTTAGTATATTGAAGATGTATACATTAGGTTTGAAAACAGTTTCCTTTTTGTCTTCAAATGATGTTATAAATAAAATAGAAAATGATGAAAGTATTTTTCTCTTGAAAAAATAAGCCTTTTTTTTTTTTTTTTAATTTGTAACGTAGTATTTGGGGGGACAATTATTGTGTTCGACGTTTCAATTGACTTTTAGTTTTGTTACATCTATTTCTTCATTTAAGTTTCTTTGACGGATTTAATGATTTGAAACATTTTCTCAATTTCTAAGTAGAATTTAATTACTCTTCCTCCCTTTTCCTTCTTCTTAAATTTATTGAATCACATACATTTAACACCATGTCAAAATGACAAATTAAAAGACAACATAAAAGAATTAGTATAGAAATTTACATGGACGATTTTTAGCAAAAAAAAGAGGAGAGAGCTTAGGTTATTTACTCGACGAATTGAGCTTCTGCGAATTTATTGAGTTTCTTCTCTTAATGTCTACATTTTGTGATTTTACGTTTGCAAAACTATAAATTTTACTTTTTTGTCTTTTAAAACATCTTCTGCAATGTCTTCTCAGTATTCGCAACGAGTGTCCACGTCTATCACTGGACATTCGCAAATTGAATTTCGAAACAATGTCTCGGGATTGGGCTTTCGCAAGTTCGTTTGGAAACCCTCGTGAGAAAAAATAATTATGAATGCTATAAACACTCAACAAAGACTATATGATTTTGCTAATCAGAAGTGGGAAAGAAGATATTTAGTTGAAAGTAAAAAAAAAAGGGAATAAGAGATGAGTGAAAGATATTGGAAAGCAAGGGCATGAGAAAGATATATGAGAGAAAATATAAATTAACATACAAAGTAAATTGTACAAGGAATTAATTTGTTTTAGTGAATAAAATATTTATATTTTAGTCAAGGTTTTCATAATTTTTATGAATTTTCGATATTTATTTTTCTCTTTTATTTATTTTTATAATTTTATCTACTATTTTGTAATAAAATGAAAAAATATTCTTATAAATTTTTTATGTATACCTTCTCTTACTTTTTCATATCACTTAATTGTTTTAATATTTTTCTTGCCAACAAATAAATAAAATACTATTTATACATCTTCTTAGACTAATCCAATCCTCCTAAAGTTTAGTCAAGAAGATTTGACTTCCCTATATGTTTTTCCTTAAAAATACTATTTTTTTTTTAAATTCTATAATTTTTCTACTGTATTAATGTTTTCATGCAGACTTTGGCCTTGTCGTCAATAACTGAGTTTACGAAATTGTGAATTTTTTTATGACCAAATAAATAACATTATTAATAATTCCAACCACTATAACGATCTATTTTCTCAGTAATATATTGTTTGCTCTATGAATTGGATTTTGAATTCAATAACTGGATTAGATTGTATGCACCTTCTACTACATGAATGATGTTGTTTATACATTACAAAAATAGGTAATAGGGAGGTGATAACGCGCTTTTTGGTTTTGAATTCTGAAACTTGGCCGAGGTGCTTTTATTGATATGATTTTACGGGTGATGTTGCTATCTTGTCTTCGAATTATCAGCCACTCTTTAAGATTTTGTGAGTTGTTTCACTGCTTGGTCTACTGATCGCGGACTACCCTTTGATTCATATATTGTATCGTTGCTGAGTTGTTTGCTTATAATTTGGGTGACGAGGCTGGATCGTTGGATCACCGTCACTTGTTAGCTTCTTTCTAACTCATAAGGTTTTTGTCGAATCTTCAGATCACCACATTTCCTTGATTGTATGTCGGAGGAATCCTTGTGTGACCCTATCTTTTTAAGATGGTTTTCAAACAAAAATAGTGGATGCTTATTTTTATTTATAGCTACCTAGGTATGTAGTATTATTTTCAAACTTGCCCCACTAATGGCTTGTTGAGCGTATTTTAAAATTTTAATAAAAAATTTAATAATTTGAAATCCTTAGCCCATTGGTTTTAGAAGAAAATGATAAAAATCAGTTTTACATATGCATTTAAGTATAGCAAAAGATTCTCTACTGAATTAATCGCTCACCCTAATGACTTCATCCATTACTAGATTATGATTGTGAAGGCTGATGTTACTAATGCTTGTTGAGGAAGGGTCTTGCGTTTGATTCTTTTTTCTTTTTCATTTCGAGTGTTATTTCTTGTTTATTAAATTTCCTCATTTTAATTTGTATTATTTATTTGGTCTTTTAGCATTTTATTCAAGCCAAAGTACTTTATTAGATTTTTTGAGTTTTATACTATCTTATTATTATATGATCAGTTGTGAATTCCGGCCCATTCTTTGTGAGTCAGAGGTCAATTTATTTGAAATTTTTCTGCTGTTAAACTTAGCATTGAGCTGAGTGGTCGGTTTCTCTCTGAAGATCATGTTGCTCAACCAGGTGTTTCTGTCTTAGTCAACCCTTAGGTCGTGACATCACTACCTGACACACTCTCAATGCATACATTTGCAAGTTGATGAAATAGGAGAAATGAATGATCAATTGAAGGAAGAGATTCTCAAGTTTTGATTCGGCAGCACATTGCAATTTTTTTAGATTTGGTGATTTTTCATGAGCCTTCATTCTTCTATTTATAAGTGTCTTCAGAAAACAACTAGTGCGGTCGACACTTCCTCTTGCTCGGTCGACACTTCCTCTGGCTCAGTCGACACTTTGTTGACGTTGTGTGTTATTTTAAAAGTCGTTCAACAACTCAGTTAACACTTTGACTTCCCAATCAATACTTTAAGGCATCTAAAATTTATGGACTTTATCATGCGGTCTACATTATCATTGTCCGGTCGACACTTGAAGTTTTTTGAAAGTTTTGCATTTGTTTCATAGGTCGACACTAACATGGTCCTGTCGACACTTACAACTCTATGGAATTTCGTAAAAATGAATAGCGGTTGACACTCTGTCATTCTAATCGACAATTTGAAGGCATTTTTGCAAACATTTAACTTCAAGTTATTAAGTTTTATTGAAGATTGAAAATTCTTGAACTTGCACATTAGAAAGATTAAATACCCCTCTTAAAAAGTATTTTCAATGAAAAACAAAAGTAGAATGTTTTCTTCACTTATTATCGACATAATCATCTATCAACGAAAGATTAGAAAAATTCACCATAAAAAATATATTAACCTTAAAACATATTTTAAGTTAACAATCATACATGAGAGATCCTACTGCACTAGAATATAAAACTCATGACATGTACTGAATTTCATTATCTGATTGTAGACATAATTATGATGAAAAGCTTAAAATGAACTGCTAATGGAGTATAATTGATTCAGTGTTGTTCATGTTAAACCTACAAAGAACTTTTTGAATTTACTGTCTTTGACTAAACAATTTACCAGTTGTTCGATCTCTTTGTATCTCCATACCGAATATCTTATAAGCTGTTCTTAGATCTTTCATCTCAAATTCTTTACTCAATTGCTTTTTAACTCTCATGATTTTTTTCTTTATCTTTAATTGCAATTAATATGTCGTCAACATATAAGAACAGTTGCTTCAAATCGTAAAGGGGCTTTTTCATGGAACAAATGTAATTCTCTTTACAGAGACTACAAAACCTTTATGTTGTTGTATATAGATTTCCTCATCAAGTTTTCCATGTGTAAAAATAGTTTTCACACTCAACTCCTTATGCTCAAAGTCCTGCGTAGTCACTACACCAAATAAAGCTCAAATCAAACTGTGTTTAAAAATGTGAAGTCTATACTTAGAATTTGACTGTAACTTTTAACAACGATAAATGTTTTACTCATCACTTGGTATACATTCCTTTCTCTTGAACATTGTAACGAATTACTTTTTTATTTTTTGGTAACTTAACTAAGTATCACATGCCATTTTTTTGAAAATCTCCTCCTGCACAGCTATCATTCCTATTGCAGAATTATCTGAATTCGCTGTCTCTAAATAGATGGACAGTTCTTCAATGGAATCAATGCTTTCATCTACACTCAAACCATAAACAACTAAATCTATTCTTGGCAACCATCCTGCTAGACAGCTTTGATTACTCTCAAAGTTTAGCCTTGAAGATTTGACTTCCCTATATGTTTTTTTTGAAAAAAAAAAAATTCACTTGTTATAAAAATTCACTTTTTATAATTATAATGTTTCTGTAGACCGACTTTTGCCATGTCGTCTTATTTTAAATAATTGTATTTACAAAGTGGGATTTTAAAGGAATAGAACAACTATGATTACATTATTTTTTTTCTTACGGTGGATAAATAACATCGTTAATAAATTCGACTGCACAAGTAAAATAATAAATGGTAAACAACAATATAGAAGTCGAACTTAACGGTGTCAATATCTTATATATATTTTGATTCATACCTATTTTGTTCAAAAATCGTTAAGTCACGGACAATTTGTTCATGTTATGAAGAGACCAATGTCTTGAAAATGAAAAATGAACAGTAACTGAACGCGTTACGCTGCGATCTCTACGACTCCACCCCAGCGACATAGACTCTCCCATTATTGAATTTAACATTGTTTTCAACTACAAAAATAATTTATGAATAATATTTTAAGAATAAACTTGTTCAGCCCTTTTGTTACGAAATGTCAGGTGTGTCTCTATATATAAATAATGTTTAGATTAATTTGTAAGTTAGCTTTTACTTTGATTTGGTGGGACCTTTTACTATATTTGTCGTTTTGAATCATTCAATAAGACTTTGTCCATCAAACTTTTCTGCGCAAAAGGCCATATTTTTTTAATATCGTCATTAATAAATTCATATTATCTTGACGTGTTCTTGACTTTAGTGTATTGATCCAGTCCAATACTTGGTAACATTTTCAACTACATTTGTTTTAAATGTAATATTGTTTACATGTTCACATAATTACCCCTAATTAATTTTGTCAATGATATTTTTCAAAAACTTGAGATAAGTCTAACATCTAATTTTACATCACAATATGTTGTTACAAATTCTTCATTAATTAACATAATAATTTAGATGAATTATAAATAATTAAAGTGCATTAATTGTTGAGAAATAAAATTAGAAGGTGATTTAACATTACTTTTTATTGAAATATATTAGTCTTTGACTTAATTTTAATATTACTATAGTAATGTTTTTTAGCTACAAATAAATAAATTCGTAGGACAAAACAGATTGTTTGGTGAAAATATCACCAGAGATATCGGATCTTGTGAATCTTGTTGGTTCAAAACTGGGTTCTATATTGTGGTCAATTCGAGTATCTCTTCCGTCAACAGTTCAAGAAAATATGTAACATTGTTGAAAAATAGATAAGTAGTCGAAGATTTTCAAAAATATTTTCTTATTTTATTTGTATTGTAGTCGAGAAGAGAGAAAATTTAAGTATTGTTTGGCTCAAGCAACAAATTTCTAATAATCCTCAACTCGTGCAAAATGCTTTGTACATCGATTCGTTCTCGTGGAGATTTCGCGGAACATGCCACTCCAAGTTTTATCATGGAAACCAAAGAGTTTATGGTGTTGTTCTTCTCTGCTTCGCTGCTAGGCAAGAGGCTTGGATCAACAACGTCAAGTACTTGGCAAGGCAACGCCCTCTCAGCATAAGAATGCAGGTCTAGTCCTTCCACGAACATCTCATCAGTTGGTCTTTTCCCTGTTACCATCTCCAACACTAGAATCCCATAGCTGTAGATGTCACCCTGAGCGGAAACCTCACTTCCCTGACCATATTCTGCATTCATGAAATTTCTATTAGTTAACGTATCGATAATAAACCATGTTAAATAAATTGTATTTTGATTGTTCGTCGTACCTGGAGCAGCGTACCCAATTGTTCCTCGTATTCCGATCGAACTATTTTCACTAAAATTTGTGAGTTCGGGAAGAAGTTTTGCTAACCCGAAATCTCCAATATGAGCAGTCATTTCTTCGTCTAGAAGAATGTTACTCGGCTTCAAATCACAATGAACGATTGGGATATGACAATGATTGTGAAGGTAATCAAGTCCTGTAGCCACGTCGATCGCAATATTTACGCGTTGAAGAAATTTCAAATCTCCTCCTTCTTGACCATGACTGTTGTTAACGTGCAACCATGAATCCAGACTTCCATTAGCCATGAACTCATAAACAAGAGCTTTGAAATCATTTCCATGGAAATCAATGGTGGAGCATGAAGTTACTGTTTTCAATAGATTTCTGTGACGAATATTTCTCAACGCTTCGCATTCAGATGAAAAACTTCTCACTGCTCCATGGAGTTCAAGATTAAGCACTTTAATGGCGACTGTTTCTCCTATCGTTTCAAGGAAACCCTTATATACAGAGCTGAAGTATCCATTCCCAATTAAATTATTCGAAGAGAAGTTGTCTGTTGCTTTAAGGAGGTCACCGTATGACACATCCAGGAATAATGGGTCCTCCAATTTTGATGCTTCTGCTTTCTTTTTCATTTTCTTAGGAACCAAGCAGAAGAAGAAGAAGAGTGATGTTGCAGCCAACCCGACGAGAGAAATGCATAAAGACAGTATAATTTTCAGAAGCTTGGTCAATTTTGGCTTGTTACTTGATTCTTGAGGGCATTTGGGCAGGCGCAATGCAGTGATTCCACCGCAGAGTCTCTCATTCCCTAGCAGCGAGAACAAAGATGCATTTGAAAAAACTCCATCAGTTGGAACCTCGCCCTCAAAATTGTTGAACGATAAGTTCAAGTAGTTGAGCGAAAAAGTTGACAGGAAATTCGGAAGTCTGCCAGACAAATTGTTGCTAGAAAGATCAAGCGTTCGAAGGCCTCTCAACGAACTGAACGTTGAAGGAATAGATCCACGGAAGTAGTTCCGCTGCAAGGCGAGATATTCCAAGCTTACGCAATCGCTGAGTTGGCTCGGAATATTTCCGGAAAACTCGTTATCAGATAAATCTAACAAAGTTAGTCTTTTTAGAATACCGATTTGAGCAGACAAATCTCCACTAAACTTGTTGTCCGATAAATCCAGCCTTCGTCCTAAGTTTGGAAAGTTAAAAACTTGTTTGGGAAGGCTGCCAATGAGATTATTCTTGTGAAAAGACAAGTAGGACAGCTCTTGGCAATTTTCAATGCTCCCTGGAATGACTCCATTAAAATTATTAACTTGAAGAGCAAGTACAATCAACTTTGTTAAGTTTCCAATGGCAGAAGGAACTTTTCCAGAAAGACCATTTGAAACTATACTGAAAGTTCTTAAGTTTAGAAGCCTTCCGATTTCAGATGGCAACTCTCCTGTAAGATGGTTGAATTGCAAATCTAAAAAACTTAAGCCCACAAGATTTCCTATTCCGGATGGTATTTTGCCAAACAATCTATTACTTCCTATCGAAAGCATTCGAAGATGAATTGATAGGTTGGCCAACGAACCAGGCAGGATTCCTCTAAATGAGTTTTCATACAAAACCAGTCGAGATAACTTGCTGCAGTTTGCCAACGAGCTTAGAAAATCAAATTCATCCGGATCGCCACTTCCCAGATAATTAGCTTCTAAAATCAATGCTGATAAGTTTTTGGCGCCACTAAAATCAACACTCACTCTTCCAACGAAGCTGTTGTCAACTAATTCAAGATACTCTATGTGTGAAGCATTGGAAAAGGAAGGAGGAACAAGGCCTGTAAAGTTATTGTGGCCGATTTGGAAGTATCTAAGCTCAGGGAAAGAGTGGGCTATGCTTGGTGAAAGACTTCCATGGAGTTTGTTGCTTGAAACGGAGAACCTCTCAAGCAAGGAAAGATTGTAAATAGATGAAGGTAAAGTTCCTGAAAAGGCATTGTTAGCAATTAAGAGTTGGTTTAAGTTTCTCAAACTACCGATCGAAGAGGGTATGCCTCCACCTAAAAGATTATATGCAATCGACAAGACTTTTAATGAAGTAAGATTTGCTATAGCGGACGGGATTTCTCCTGAAATGTCGTTCTGGTGGAAGGCAAGAAATTGAAGGCCGTAAATGGCAAATATCTCAATCGGAAAATCACCGCTTAGATTGTTATGACCAAGGTTTAGCAACGTGAGCTTGGAGCAGCGAGAGAGATTTCCAGGGATCTCTCCATTTAATGAGTTATTTGCGAGAGACAAAATCTCCAGCCTGGATAGACGACCTATTTCTTCCGGGATCCTCCCATTGAATGTGTTGTTCTGCAAATATATATATCTAAGAAACGTGAGGTTTCCCAACGAAGGAGACAAAGAACCCACAAAGCTTTTAGAGCGGAGGTCTAAAACGGTGACTCGGAGATGGCGACGGCCGCAAGTGATTCCTTCCCATCCGCAAAAATGGAGAGAATCGTTCCATGAACGAAGAGCTCCAAATGGGTCTTCGATCTTGGACTTGAAATCCAGCAAAGAAATAGCGTCATCGGATGTGTTTGGAACAGAGGATGGAGCTTCAACGTAAGCATCAATAGACTCAGTTTCAAAATCATGAAGAAGAAGTAGAAGGAGAAACAATTTGAAGAAGTTAAGCGACAACATATTAGACGTTGCAACTTCTCCTAGACAACCAGAAATGGTCTAGAATGATTTAAGCACAACTATGATAATTGTTTATAATGTGTAACGTAGTATTTTGGGCTGATTTGGTTGGACAATTGTTGTGTTTGACATTTCAATTGAACTAGTCCTGAAATCACCGTCAACTCCTTGACTTTTATTACCAGGTCTAAATATTTGACTAGAATTTGATGAATTTAATTGTTCTTGATTCCTATTACCTCCTCCCTGAGTTTATCCAATCACTTAAATTTAACTATTACTTCGTGTTAAAATGTAAGTGTTAGTATGTGGAAACGTAAGTCGGATTTGTAATTGTTTTACGCTTATATTAAAAGACAAACAGACATGTCATTTATAAGATTTACACCATAGATGACTTCAAATATTAAAATTTAAATTACAATTTATCTAATAATAATACAGTAACTGAGTGAAGAAACAAAAGGCTTAGTTTAAGACATTAAGAATTTGCGGGATGTCTGAAATTTCACACTCATCCCTAGCTCTTGCGTGAATTCTTCATTATGCATCTTACATGGTTATTTTGGAAAATGAAATCTAAAACCGATATAAAAAATAAGAACTCGACTACCAGTAGAATATGGAAGTATGATATGATTTTGAACTCTAACTTTTGTATTTATCTCTATACATTACAAGTCTCTCCGTCCCAAAAAAGCAATTTGGTTTATAAAAGTTTCATGGCCAAAATGAAAATGACACAACACTTGTGCGTTTGGTCTAGTTCTTCTCCTGAGATTGTCGAAAAATCACATAACAGTCCAAATTGGACTCCGAAATTATTTATAAATTGACCGGAATTGTGTCAATATAACATTCCAACCTAATCCCTTGTTCAAACTTCTAATCTCCACATTTCTTATGGTTAAGATCTAATTATAAGGTCATCAAACACACTTTTAACATGTATCAGATTGGCCAAACTAAACAGCTCCATAAATTCTTATATATCTTTGCTTGCATTGGAAATACTTGAGTAATTTATTATCTTTTCTAAGTATAAAAATTAGTGTAAAATATAGAATCCAGCAACATCTACTTCCACATTTGAGTTTTTTTAGGTGTCCTCGCAAAACCAGAACTTCAGCCCACAAAATCAGATATTAAGAATATTAATGTAATTAAAATATAATTAGTGTTAACGTCTCCAATCATTGTTCAATTTCAAACTCACCTTCGTTGACTTGGGTTGTATTTGACAAATTTAACTTCACCAAATTAATCAATTTAAAAGTTATGATCTCCACTCCATTAGTATATTTATTCATTCTCGTTCGATTTCAACAACCTAAAGAGAATCAGACACCGGTCTAAAGTGAATATCTTTTAAAAGCTGAAGACGATAAACTCGATATAATTTTAGAATTTTAACAAAAACTATTTCAATTCCCAAAAAGAACGTAAGAGAATTGTTCATCGTCTTCCTAATGCAAGGGAACTACCTCCATGAAATACTACGTTTGTTAGCAACTTCTATCCACTGTTCAAATATCGTCATGTGCTAATGCAAGTGGTGACAAAATAGAGTTCTAAATTTAAAAAAAAAATGAAGATAGACGACTACAAAAACTCCTTGATGGAGTCGAATAGGTCCCATTATTGAATGAAACACTTTTCAACGAAGAAAATAATTTATTTATAATAATTTAAGATAGATTTGTTCAACCCTTTTCTTACTAAATGTCTTTATATTTTTTTTATATATGAATTTGTCACGTAGTTTGGGGGTTGATTTGTTTGTCTATTGCTATATTTGCCGTTTTAAATCACTTATTTAATATGCTTAAAAGTCGCTCTAATGAGACTTTGCCCGTCAAACTTTTCTACGCATACGTCCATACTTTTTTAATACGGTCAATTAATACTTTCATATTATCTTGACGTGTCCGTGACTTTGGTGTATTGATACAGTGCGCTACATTTAACATCAGTGGAATATTATTTGTATTTTGTCACCAAACTCTGGTTCCATCACCATTCATGTCTATGTTCCGTCAACAACTAAGGGAATTATGGAAAATCGTTGAAAAAATAGACCGAGTATGAAACAATATTGAAAAGGTCCAAAATCAATCGTTTCAGCGTTCAAATCGATGATCTAAGTTTTTATAAACTGTTTTTTACGTTGTTTAATTTCATTGAAATTTCCTTAATCGTTAGTTATTTGTTTTGTGTTGTACTCTAAATGGAGCGATTTTTTTATTATTGATTATTAAAGTTTTTTTTTGAAAAATTAGAGTTTTTTGTTAGATCACGTTTCTTGTTATTTTCGCATCCCGCTGCGTCACGTTATATGATTAACTCTTTTATTAATAAACAACCATTAAGAGACGCTCTTAGCATCTCAACAAGAGCATTAAAAATTAGATAGATAAAAATCTAGCCAACTATCTCAATAAGAGTAGATAATTTACACTAAATCATACATTTTTATAACCTATGTTATTTATTAAATGTATTAGAAAATTGAAATCGGACCCAAGATTGAATCAATCAAAATTGAAAAAATGGATTCGGTTTTGGTTTCGTTTTGAAATCCACTTGTTTTCATTTCAATTCCAAATTTTTTGATAATAGGATCTAAATAGCCGATTCGATTCAATTCAGTTTATTTGATTTAATCCAGATCGATCTCACCTCTATCGAAGAGGATGTTGGTTGCTAAACCCTCAAATTTTAAGTTTAAATGGACCGAAAAACAATATTCAAAGATAAACGAAGCAAAAATAAATTATAAGATTGAGTAGTTTTCTATTGATTTTGTTAAATCTTTAAGTTATAATATTCAAATCATATTCAGAATTATCTTTTATGAGCGTCAAACCTTAAATATAAAATCATTTAATAAGTAGTTAGTAGTTGAAAACATTAAAATTGGAATATTAAAAATAAATTATAAATTCAGTTAACAGAATTTTTAATATATCAAAATAATAATCTAATTAAACGATTCATCTATTCTCTAGAATAAGAGAGTCAGTTCAATATAGTCGAAAGAAAAGAAAATCAAAAAGTATTGAACATTATGAAATCAAAGAGAAGAAAGAAGTACAAAAAAATATTCATCTCTAATGTCACCGTAATGACGTAACTCGTGTGTCAGTTTCCTCGTTTGAGGTCAAAAATTCTCCGTTAAGATTTTTAGAATAGTCGAAAAATCTTTAAAAACTTGTAAAGTTTTGTAATTTTAGTAAGCAGGTGTAGTCTGGGGCCACGACTGAAACCTTGTTTTATTGGCTTGACCGTGAGTGTGACTGTACTGCTACTGTGATGCTAATTGTTTTTCCTTTTTAAGTCGCGGTTTGGACTTCTTTGGGCCACGCTCGATTTTTAAAATTCATTATTTTTTATTTTTATTTAACATGTTTGATTATTTATCTGCATCATGATTAAAATAGATTTCAATTATTAAAAACTAAAACGAGGGTATTCCTAGAATTATTTGTATACATCTCTTTCATCAATTATAATGTTACCTAATTTTTTATTATATTTAATTAAATACCATTACAATGTCCTCTTAGACTACTTCTCAAGTTTAATCAAGCTAACTTGACTGCCCTATATGTTTGCTTTTAAAATATTAATTTTTATTTTTTTATTGTTGCACAAGCTGCTCTTGTTTTCCTCGAACTTTCAATCATTTTTCTGTAGCCCGACTTTCGCCTTGTGGCTTAATCTCAATGTATGTGTTTACAAAGTTGAGATTTTAAAATATTTGGAGTTAGAAATCGCGTCTGGAAACTTCAATCGAAGAGGAAGAAGACGACGACGACGACAACGACAACAAAGCAGACGTCGGCTGAGAGAGGAAAACTATTTTGAGTATTTCTTTCTAAGTGAATAATACATATCTGTAAAGCCAAGTTACATGAGTATGCTGCAAGGCTCATGATAAGCATGGGAAATGAAAATTAAAACAAACTAAATTAAAAAATCAAACTGAACTAGAATTATACATTTGCTAACATTTAGAAGATACTCTGATTAAGTTAGAATTTTTTTTTATAACTAATAAATAACAGTATTAATAAATTCAACTATACAACAGTAATAATCTTTTTGACCCATTAATCTTTTTTATTACATCAATTATCACCAAATACTTTGTTCAAAAATCACACGTTGTGCACGTCGTGACAAGAACATAACCTTATATTGAGAAAATGAAAGACGGACAACACAGACAAAAAAGAGGAAATAGCAGCATAAGTCTCATTATTGAATGACACATTTTTTCACCTAAAAATAATTTATTAATAATATTTTAAGAAGAAACTTGTTCAACCCTTTTGTTATGAAATGTCGCTTGCATTTGTAACGTAGTTTTGGGGTTGATTTTTGTTGGATCACTTTGATAAGAGTTGCACCATCCAACATTTGACCATCAAATCATGTGACTTAGAACACCCATTTTGCTGCAAACTTACTCTCCTATCTGTAGCTTCAAAATTTAGAAGGCTTCGACGTTTGTCGTCAATTTGAGTCCCTGTTTCGTAAATAATTAAAGAAAATATAGAAAATTATTGAAAATTACTCGAAAATTATCAAAATATTATCTTATTTTATTTGACTTATAGTCGAGAAGCAAAAAACTTTAAATGTTGTTTGGTTCAAGCAAAGAATTTCTAATAATCCTCAACTCATGACAAATGCTTTCTACGTCAATTCGTTCTCGTGGAGATTTCGCGGAACATGCCACTCCAAGTTTTATCATCGAAACCAAAGAGTTCATCGTGTTGTTCTTCTCTGGTTCGCTGCTAGGCAAGAGGCTTGGATCAACAACGTCAAGTACTTGGCAAGGCAACGCCCTCTCAGCATAAGAATGCAGGTCTAGTCCTTCCACGAACATCTCATCAGTTGGTCTTTTCCCTGTTACCATCTCCAACACTAGAATCCCATAACTGTAGATGTCACCTTGAGCGGAAACCTCACTTCCCTGACCATATTCTGCATTAATCAAATTTTCTATTCATTTATAAGAAATCTTCAATAAATTCTACTTTTATCGTAAATTGTACCTGGAGCAGCGTAGCCAATTGTTCCTCGTATCCCGATCGAACTATTTTCGGTAAAGTTTGTTAGTTCGGGAAGAAGTTTTGCTAGTCCAAAATCTCCGATATGGGCAGTCATTTCTTCATCCAGAAGAATGTTACTTGGCTTCAAATCACAATGAATGATTGTGATATGACAATGATTGTGAAGGTAGTCGAGTCCTGTGGCCACGTCGATTGCAATATTTACACGTTGAAGAAATTTCAAATCTCCTCCCTCTCGACCACCACTACTGGTGCTGACATGCAGCCATGAGTCCAAACTTCCATTAGCCATGAACTCATAAACAAGAGCTTTGAAATCATTTCCATGGAAATCAACGGTGGAGCATGAAGTTATTGTTTTCAATAGATTTCTGTGACGAATATTTCTCAACGCTTCGCATTCGGATGAAAAACTTCTCATTGCTCCATGGAGTTCAAGATTAAGTACTTTAATGGCGACTGTTTCTCCTATCATTTCGAGGAAACCCTTATATACAGAGCTGAAGTATCCATTCCCAATCAAATTATTCGAAGAGAAGTTGTTTGTTGCTTTAAGGAGGTCAACGTATGACACCTCCAGGAATAATGGGTCCTCCAATTTTGATGCTTCTGCTTTCTTTCTCTTTTTCTTAGGAATCAAACAGAGTAAAAAGAATGATATTGCAGCCAAGGCGAAGAGACAAATGCATAGAGATAGAATAATTTTCAGGAGCTTGGTCGATTTTGGCTTCTTACTTGCTTCATGAGTACAATTGGGCAAGCGCAGAGCAGTGATTCCACCACAGAGTCTCTCATTCCCTAGCAACGAGAACAAAGATGCATTTGAAAAAACTCCATCAGTTGGAACTTCGCCCTCGAAATTGTTGAACGATAAGTTCAAATAGCTGAGCGAAAATGTTGACAGGAAATCCGGAACTCGGCCGGACAAATTGTTGCTAGAAAGATCAAGTGATCGAAGGCCTCTCATCGATCTGAACGTTGAAGGGACAAATCCATTGAAGTAATTCCCCTGCAGGGCGAGATATTCCAAGCTTTCGCAATCACTGATTTGGCTCGGAATATTTCCAGAAAACTCATTATTAGATAAATCTAACGAAGCCAGTCTTTTTAAACTGCCGATTTCAGCAGGCAATTCTCCACTAAATTTGTTGTTAGATAAATCGAGCCTTCGTCCTAAATTTGGAAAGTTAAAAACTTGTTTGGGAAGCCTGCCACTGAGATTATTCCTGCCAAGAGACAAGAAGGACAGCTTCTGGCAATTTTCAATGCTCCCTGGAATGGTTCCATTAAAATTATTAATCTGCAGATCGAGTCCATTCAACTCTGTTAAGTTTCCAATGGCAGCAGGAAGTTCTCCTGAAAGACCATTTGAAGGTGCAGTGAAATATCCCAAGTTTTGAAGCCTGCCTATTTCAGAGGGCAAGTCACCTGTAAGATCATTAAAGTCCAGTACTAAAAGCTCTAAGCCGACAAGATTGCCAATTCCTGATGGTATTTTACCGAAAAATCGATTTTTTCCCACTACAAAATGTCTGAGATGAGTGGACAGGTTGGCCAAAGAACTAGGCAGGATTCCTGTCAATGAGTTACCGTACCAATTCAATAGAGATAACTTGCTGCAATTCGCCAACGAGATTAGAAAATCCAGTTCGTCGGGATCTCCACTTCCGAGATTATTTTGTGATAAAAGCAGTGCTGATAAGTTTTTGGCGCCACCAAAATCAACACTCACTTTTCCAAAGAACTTGTTCTCAACTAATTCAAGATACTCTAGGTTTGAAGCATTGGAAAAGGAAGGAGGAACAACGCCTGTAAAGTTATTGGAGCCGATTTGGAAGAATCTAAGCTTAGGGAGAGAGTGGCCTATGTCAGGCAGTAGGGTTCCATGAAGTTGATTACGTGCGACAGAGAACGTTTCGATCAATGAAAGGTTGTACATAGATGAAGGTAAGACGCCTGAAAGTCGATTTGAGCCTAATGCTAAGAACTTCAAGTTTTTGAGAAGGCCGATCGAGGAGGGTATGCCTCCACCTAAATGATTGTATGTAATGGACAATGAATATAATGAAGTGAGATTTGCTATATGAGACGAGATCTCTCCTGAAATGTTGTTTCGGTTGAATGAAAGACGTTGAAGGCCAAAAATGCCAAATATCTCAATCGGAAAGTTTCCAACGAGATTGTTATTACCTAGGTCCAGAACTATGAGCTTGGAGCAGCGAGAGAGATTTCTGGGGATCTCTCCATTTAATGAGTTATTCACGAGAAGCAAAACCTCCAATCTGGATAGACGACCTATCTCCTCCGGGATTATCCCTGAGAACTTGTTGTTCTGGAAATATACATATCTAAGAAAAGTGAGGTTACCTAACGACGGAGACAAAGAACCGACCAAGCTTTTATGGCTGAGGTCCAAAATGGTGACTCGTCGATGCCGACGGCCGCAAGTGACTCCTTCCCATCTGCAAAAATGGAGAGACTCGTTCCAGGAACGGAGAACTCCAAAAGGATCTTCCATCATGGACTTGAAATCCAGCAAAGACAGACCATCATCTGATATGTTTGCAACAGAGGTTCGAGCTTCAACATAAGCATGAAGAGACTGAGTTTCAAAACCATGGAGAAGAAGAAGAAGAAGAAGAAGAAGAAGAAGCAACGAGAAGAAGTTAGAAGAAGACAGCATCTCCAACGATGAATCTTCTCTCAGACAAGAAGAGGTGGATGCGTAGTACTGAAATTTTATTTATCTGAATATTATCATAATTCATAGTTCCCTAAATTTAACATGATTTGGGTTGGATTGAACAAAATTATATTTGTAATCATATCTAAAGCATCAGGTCCAAACGTCCAAGATCAAGTTTTGATTTGTCATTTTTAGTTTTTACCTTTTTTTAAATTTTTCGCATAAATCTTAATTTTCTTGTTTTGGTGATAATGATTTATAAAAGGTGTGGTTTTCTTTATTATTTTGAAGATGTAGGTTCCAAAAGAGTTTGCTTTTTGCGTTCAAATGATTAAGAAAAACTAGATTAATAAAATAGAAAATGCTTTTTCCTCTTGAAAATTAAAAATAAAAATGTTTTTTATTTTTTTATTTTTATTTGTTTTTGGGGTGATTTGGGTGTGCAATTGTTGTGCATTTCTTTCAATTGAATTAGACGTGAAACCACCATCAACTCCTTGACTTTTATTACATCTTTTTTAGCTTCTTTCAACTAGAATTTGAAGAATTAATTTGCTCTTCATCTCCTTCTTTAAGTTTATTGAATCACTTAAAATTTAACACCCAATGTGTCAAAACTATCACTTCTTGTTAAAATCTACGTGTTAGTATGTACGGATCATTGTTAAAAAATCTAAGCAAATGAAAGAATTCTTTCTAATAATCAAAACTAAAGAGAAGCTAAATTAAAATTCAAAAATTAAAAATTCTTGGGAGTAAAAAGTGGAAAATTAACAAAAATAGATTAAAATTTAATCTGTAAATGACTTCAAACAAACAGTCAAATTTAAATTACACTTTATCTTAATAATAATATATTAAACAAGTGAAGAAAAAAAGATTTGATTTAAGGCGGCACCACGGAGGAAGTAAACATGTATCAATTGAGAAATATTCTAATTTTATACTGAAATTTGATGATAAATTATGGAAGAAATTTTACACGTGGGGATCAAACATATACATTATTTAGTCAATATTAAGAAAAATTACCAATTTGCTCGTATCTAAATGATGTTCTTGGCTAACTCATCAGCCAAAACTAGAGGTTCTTGATAAAAAGAAAAAAAAAAAATTCAGAGGCTCTAACACTAGTATAACCTTCATTTGTACATGGTACTTTCGAAACACAGTACACAGTACAAACTCGGTACTTGATTCTAACTTACAAGCATTTTCAATGGTTCGATCCAAGTTAAAAATATGAAAGTTCCTTTGTTGAGAGGCCTCCCTTTGCAGATTTTCTGAAATGTTGACAGCGCCGTACTGTCGGTGGGCGTCGGAGCTTTGATGCATGGAGAGACGGTGTCATCCAATGCATCCCAGAATGTTTTACCATCTACCTTTCTCACAAGAACATTCTTCAAAGATTTTGCAAAAGGGGCCGGAATTAACCACACAAAAAAGCAATAAAAAAAATGAAAAATCGACTTGAACAAAGAAGAATTATCTTCAACTTCTGCTACCGGTAGTCCCTTTCTAGATTTGAGTTCATATAGGATAGATTGATTGACATAGAATCCGACAGGAATAGACCGAAAGAGCAATAATTGCAAAAACATTCTCTATGTATCCCATATTATTACATGAAAACATAATCTTTGGATAATACTGTAGAGTCGAAAAAGAGCGAAGGAATGAAAGAGAAAAAGAGCGAGGGCGAGGAGGAGAGAGTTATTCGCTAATTGGGGGTAGGGGCGCACAGTGCACGTCATTGAGAGTCAGTGAGAAGATGTTGAAAGTTGATGAAAATAGAGACAAAAGTGAAAGATGAAACAAACGATTTAAAACAGACACAGGGTAGGGACATATCATGTAATAAAATAGAACACGTGACGAAAATATGTCATGTTAACGAAAAATGATATAGTAGGAGATGAATTGTCCATTATTCATACATTATTGTTGTTTTTTACCATTATTAAAGTTTACAGCAAAAATTGCCCTTATTACCATAGTTTGGAGGTCAAATTGCTCTTTATCTTTTTAAAAATGGCTCTTTTATTGTCTAACAATGGAGATGAAATTCAGTTTATCAAATATATGAAAGTTAGAATACATTCGCCTTAATATGGCATAAGACTATTGGATTAAAAGAAAAGAGATCTAAATATGTTGGTTCGATCTAACAATATTGAGAATGTGTTGGTTCTTGCTTGAGGTATTACTAGCCCGCTTGCTCAACTCAGCACTATAGTGGGTTGAGTTTGGCTTGGCTTATTTAATTTTAACTCGCGAGTCGGTTCAGTTTAAATTTTTTCTATTGGTGGACTCGTTAAGCTGGGCTCGTTTGGCTCACTGAGCTCGTTAGAGTTGACTTATTTAATTCATTATGGTTGATGAGTCAAAATTTTTCAAGATTAGTTGTACTCCTTCTGCTCGTTTGTCATCCCTAATCGCAAAAAATTAACAATAAGATATGTACCAATCTAGTTAGCATGTGTATAATTTATAATGATGCAACTATCAAATATTTATATATATATTCGTCTAATATTTTTTTTATTAGATCATCTTATATAATTGTTTTTTTCTAAATGCGTGTCATTTATATATTCATAAAATTATTTTGTTAATTAAATGACTAACTAACGTTATAATAATAAATAATCATTATAATTTTAATAACTAAATATTTTAATATATATATATATATATAAATTACAAACATTCATGTACATTTCAACCAAAAAAGTAATTTATTTATAATATTTTAGTGATACCTTTTGTTAGGAAATATTGGGGGTTGATCATTTATTTAATTTGCTTAAAAATCACTTCATTAATACTTTCATATTATATGGATGTGTCCGTGACTTTGGTGTATTTATTGTCCCTGACCCATAGTTAGCAACATTTTCAACTACATTTAAGATCAATGTAAGATTTTTTTATATGTTGGACTCATATTTTATTTTATTTGGGAATTTAGGAAATAGTTGAAAAAATAGACGAGCACGAAAGATACTCCAAAATAATCCGAAATAGTTTCCTTTATATATATATATATATATATATTTAAATTACAATCATGAAGATAGAAACTCAAGTATTGTTCGGCTCAAGCAACGAATTTCTTACTATTCGCAGCTCATGACAAATGCTTTTGGTGTCAATCCGTTCTCGTGGAGATTTCG
>JAJTVC010001988.1:0-10457 GCA_022433055.1 Begonia peltatifolia | reverse complement strand
CCCATCTACTTGAATCAAAATCCATCAGCATCGCTAATAAAGAGAAAAATAAAACGTTGTTAGAAATACAATGTCGACAGAGGTTTCAGAGTTTTCGAGAACTGCGAGTTCAGCATTAAGGGTCATCTGCTTATATAGTATAAGAGATCAGACGGGCGTTTTATGGAACGGTAGTCTGTTTCCCACCAGTCCGTGACTCAAAAATTGTCACGAGCCGGACACTATTGAGTCAAGGGCCAGACACTGATTGGGGGAACAGACGGTCGTTTCATAAACTGCCGTGTGTTACCCCAATCAATGTCTGGTCCATGAAAATTATTGAGTCACAAGTTTGTCACTAAACAAACGACCATTCCATAAAATGGCCGTTCGTGCTCATAATGCTCTGTGAAACGGAAGACCGGGTTTCGAAAAATGATGATTCGTTACAGAGTCAAATGCACTGCACATGGAACAGACAGTCTCCACATCTCTAATCGTCTAGCCGATTCGACATGTCCAGTGCCACGTAAGACTGTACAAAACGGACAACTGTTGTTTTTATATCGGTCGTCCGTTTTTGGGCGTATACAGTGATCTACTGTCTACCAGGATTTGATTTGTTAGGTTTTTGATAGTTTAAAGATTGAATTGTTAAGAATAGTTTAAGGTTTTGTTTAAAAAAAATGCAAATAGAATTTAAATTAGAAAAAACCCTTAAAAAAAGTGAGTCGAGATCTAAATTTACTCTTAGCATGCGAGTCTTAACTAAGTGAGATGGAGAGAATGACAGAGAGGAAAGTCGGTTAAGGAGCCAGAAATAGGGAAGAAAATGAAGCAGACACGAGTGAAGATCCAATGGGATATGCCGGTCAAGAAGGTTTCGGTTCCAAGGAGAGGATCAAGAGTTTAAACAAGGGCAGCAAAAATGGAGGGCATATCCTTCCAATATGCCCTTCCATTTTTAGCGTCTCCTCGGCCTATAAACCCATCCTGCGCTATATTTTTGCCAAACCCGCCAAAACAGTCTCTGCCTCTCTCTCTCTCTCTCTCTCTCTCTCTCTCTCTCTCTCTGCATTTTTCGATCTGAGAGAAAGATAGAGAGCAGACATGGCGAAGGAGCAGTTGCAGGTTTTGAACGCACTTGATGTCGCGAAAACACAATGGTATCATTTCACGGCGATTGTCATCGCTGGAATGGGGTTCTTCACCGATGCTTACGATCTTTTCTGCATATCACTCGTCACCAAATTGCTCGGACGCATCTATTACCACGTCGAAGGATCTGTGAAACCCGGCACGCTGCCGCCCAACGTATCGGCCGCCGTCAATGGCGTGGCATTTTGTGGGACGCTCGCTGGCCAGCTTTTCTTCGGATGGCTTGGCGACAAATTGGGAAGAAAGAGGGTTTACGGCCTCACCCTCGTTCTCATGGTTGTCTGCTCCATCGGCTCCGGTCTTTCCTTTGGACATTCGGCTAAATCGGTCATGGCAACTCTATGCTTTTTCAGATTTTGGCTTGGGTTCGGAATCGGAGGCGACTACCCGCTCTCCGCCACCATCATGTCAGAATATTCGAACAAGAAGACCCGAGGAGCCTTCATTGCCGCCGTCTTCGCCATGCAGGGGTTTGGGATATTGGGTGGTGGGATTTTTGCTATGATCATGTCGTCTATATTTCAGGCCAAATTCAAGGCACCGTCTTACGAAATCGATCCGATTGGATCCACTGTCAAGGAAGCGGACTATCTTTGGAGGATCATTCTAATGGTGGGGGCTCTTCCGGCCGCGTTAACTTTCTATTCGCGAACCAAAATGCCGGAGACTGCCCGTTACACGGCCCTCGTCGCCAAAAACGCCAAACAGGCTGCATCGGACATGTCAAAGGTATTGCAGGTCGACGTCGAGGCAGAGACTGAGAAAATGGAGAAGCTCTCCTCTAACCCAGAAAATTCATTCGGATTGTTCTCCAAGCAGTTCTTGAAACGACACGGCCTGCATTTACTCGGAACCGCCACCACATGGTTCTTGCTCGACATTGCATTCTACAGCCAAAACCTGTTCCAGAAAGACATTTTCAGCGCTATTGGTTGGATTCCTCCGGCCAAGACCATGAACGCCGTTCACGAAGTCTACAGAATCGCCAGAGCTCAGACTCTCATAGCCCTTTGCAGTACAGTACCTGGGTACTGGTTCACAGTCGCTTTCATCGACAGAATTGGAAGATTTACCATTCAGCTCATGGGTTTTTTCTTCATGACAGTGTTCATGTTTGCTCTGGCTTTTCCCTACAACTACTGGATCGAAAAGAGCCACCTCATTGGCTTCATAGTCCTGTATTCCCTCACTTTCTTCTTCGCTAATTTCGGACCCAACGCCACCACTTTCGTCGTTCCGGCAGAGATATTTCCGGCTCGACTCCGGTCGACCTGCCACGGGATATCGGCTGCATCGGGGAAGCTGGGTGCCATGGTAGGTGCATTCGGATTCTTGTATCTGGCTCAGAACCCAGACAAAACGAAGACAGATGCCGGGTTTCCGCCGGGCATTGGAGTGAAAAACTCGCTCATTGTGTTGGGCGTCGTCAACTTCTTGGGGTTGTTGTTCACTCTCCTGGTACCTGAATCAAAAGGGAAATCCTTGGAAGAAATGAGCGGCGAAAATGCAGATGAGGACAATTGAGGATCGATTTAATTCTTGTATATCATTTTGTCTTTTAGATTTCGGCCGGCCACTTTTAGACCTACCTACGTTTTCGTTCTTCCGACCAATTTTACGGCGGAATATGGAGGATTATCTAACCCAGTCTTCCAAGCTTTTCTGCCATGTTTAATTTTGATGCCCGATTTTCTGTTTATAATGATTATATATGTAAAATTTGATAATTTGTAAAAGAAATTTTACCAATAAATTTTTTTTGTATTTTTCGAGATCAGAGTCGAATTGTTGTTACAGTGTTCGCATATTTTTCTTATGTTAATCGATCAATTGAAGAAACTTTGGCCTGACTGATATATAATTTCGTGTTTAGAAAATAATTTATTTTTAGACTTAATTAAGTCTGCTGATAGTCTCGTTTGGGTGGATTTTCTTAGTTTAAAAATGTGTTCATGTTCGATTTCTTGCTTCGCCTTTGTAACGCTTGTTCAGATTGTTCTTGATAAGGTCGAGTATGTCTAATTTAATTTTTGAAGTTTCTTCCCTTATTTTGTCATTTTCTCCTTCGTTTTCCATTTGGCATCAAAGGCGTGAAATTTTATTCTATGTAGTCGTGTTCGTCGTTTCGAATAAGGAGGGTTAGCGTTGAATTTTTCCTTGTCTCTCGATTAAAATGTAGGTTTTCCATTGGATAGTTACCGAAATTTATAAATAAAGAATTATATACATAATAATATGATAAATAAGTACAATTTTTCAAATATAATCTTCTTATTTCGTCCCTCACTCACCACGTAACAATGTATTTTTATTTTACTCTCTTGATTTGATTTGAATATTTCTTTTGAATATGCACGGAGTACCTTGAATTGTTTTTCTCTTCTCTCATAATTGATTTCTTTTATTTTGCTCCTTGCTCTTCTGGCAATACTGAGCGTAATGTTTACCCTATGTTCTTTTCTCACCGTCTTGATAATAGAAGGAATTTTCCAGTTCAATTGACTTTTAAACCTATCTGAATATTGTACTGCCAACCAATTTGCCGAAACGTATCTATTATCAATTGTCATTACACAAGTGTGATCTTTAATGTAAAACTTTATTTGGAATGTTAACTGATTTTGCATGACCGAAGCATATAGTCACCAATCATATCTTCATTGACACTGTGCAGTGAGTCTCGTCCTCTCACTTTTAACGAATTTGATATCAAATCTATTTTTCAAAGTATAATTTCGTATTTCGCCTCGAATGCCATGTAAAGAACTGTATTATTATCCAAAAAAAAATCAGCCGAATTATATTCCCTTACTTGTATACTTTGCTTCTCTTAATCATCCGATCTCAACAGTGATCGAAGTTCATTGTCTAGGATTTGCGAGATAGAATGCAATTCTATTTCTCCATCGCCCTCTAAGTGATCGAATGCTTGAATATTACCGTATATGAGAGCGTGCTCTTCCGAATACCACTCTATGTTCACAGACTTATTTGCATCAACCAATCTCTCAACCATTTATGACGATAATCTGCAAAAGATAAAAAAAAAAACATTTGGTATTAACAAACTTAAAGATAGGATGTACTGTGAGAGAGTGGTTACCCTCCACTCTCAGTGAAAATAGATAGATCGGACGCACTATCGGAGGGTGGTGACCTTCTGCAATCGAGAGATTGGATCCATTGTCGGAGGGTCACCACCCTCCGCTCTCTGAAAATTAAGAAATCGGACGCACCCTCTGAGAGTGACCGTCCGTTTAGTGAAATTCACAGAGATCGAACGTATCATCTTAGGGTGCTGACTGTACTCTTGTAAAACTTTCAGATTTCACATATTTACTAGCTAAAAATCAAACTAAACTATTCATAATCAATAATGTAATCTAACTTGAAGTAAATTTTGGTCGATTTTCTACAAAAAGAAATGACGAGAGTAGAGATGAAATCGCGAGCAGTCGATATATTTTTGCTCACAAAATGAATTTCGAAAAGAAGGGGTTCTGATATAATTGATAGAACGAACGAACTATTAGAGGATTTTGACCGTCTGCTCTATACCTAATTTGAAAAATAGACGGACGGTGCCGTAAAGAGTTCGTCTGTTCTGCGGTAAAATTTGAAGATGGACAGAGATAGAATGTCTGTCAAAATTTATTTTATAAATTTTTTAGTAATTTAATGTTTGAGTTGGTAAAATTTATAATTTAGAATTTAAGAATATAAACTATAATAATTTGAGGCTAATGATAGTAATTATCTTATGAAATAATTATGTAAATTAATTAAAATATTAATATTAATATTATTTGTAAATTATTTATTTTTTTTATTCGTCAATTTTGGTTCAACCGGTCAGGAGAACGGAGCCATCGAAGTTGGCTGCTTGAAGTTCGCTGGTGTTGCATCTGACCTCTGATCTTGGCGTTCGACATGTCTTGGAAAGCTTGGTTGAGAAGAATATTTTGGACACAAGAATTGTTAGAAACGATGGCTGGATGTCGTCGTCGGAAAGTTGCAGCCGCCGCTTAAAACGCATTTTTTGGCCGATCTAGCAGCCTTCTTGGAAAACCGATATTACCGTTGGACTTAGGAGCTCGAGCTCTATGAAACTTGACTGATTTCTTTCTGACGTCGTTTGCCATTCGTCGTGAAAGTCATTTGTCGCGGGCAAAGTTGCTGGTAAAAGTCACCAGAGCTGGAGAAGATCACCGTCGCCGGAGAACGTCACCGTCCCTGATGTGCTGACATGATGTTGACCTGCTAACATGTCATTGACTGATGGCGTGGCCGTACTTCTGTGTATGACAGGTGATGTGTTATTTTGATTTTTGATTGTTGACCTAGGTAGTGACTTTGACTGCATTTTTGGATCGCTAAACGATATCAAAAAATTTCTTAGACTTTGTCTTTGACTCCTTTCTTCGTTCTAAATTCATTGGTTGTCTTCGTTTGCTTAAATTCCATCCCAATCATTTTGCACATAAATTCAAAGTGAAATCCTGAACCTTGTTAAACTTGGCCAAGGTATTGAGCACTGAGTTGGTGTCGTGCTTGAGCTTCCTTTCGCCAACCATCACTGGGTGTTTATATGGATGGCGTTGTGGTTGAGTTTGCTCCCCTGCCATCATTTGATTCACGGGTTTTACCGTTGTTGAGGTTCTCACCGATAGCTCGGGTGACATTGTTGGTCATCGGATCACCGTCATTTTTCAGCTTCTTCTGACTCATAGCTAAATCTACGGTTGTCACATTTCTATGACTTTGTGTATGAGGAGTACATGAGTGACACTCCCTTTTCACTAGAGTTATTTTCTAATAAGAATGATGACGACTTATTTTATGTATAGCTACTTATGTATGTAACCACGATTTCTGAATTGCCTCATCATAGCTTGCTGAATCTGTTTTTAAAATGTAAATAAAGATTTAATGATTTGAAATCATTTGCTTGTGGTGCCTGTTTTGAATGGAAAGGAAAACAATTTTGAATATAAAGTAATGCACTGCATTTTCACAATTGATCATGGTTTTTAAAGAAGAATGATAAAACTAGTTTTTGCATATGCATTTAAATATAGTATAGAGTTTCTTACTAAGTTAGTCAATTACACCAAAAATCCCCCCTTTCATCTTCCAGGTTTAGGTCATAGAGGCTGATGTTGCAGATACTCGTGGTGGAGTTAATTGCATTTCATTCTTTTTTTTTTTTCCTCTAGAGTTTTATTTTGTCCTAATAGAGATATTCTGAGTTGTAATTATTTCTCGTCCTTGATCTGTATAAGTTCTTAGGTGTTGAAGCTTTATTTCCTGCACAGTATTTTATTGGTTTGTTTAAGTTTCTGCATTGTTTTACTTTTATTTGATCACTGTATGGATTCAGACCTAAACTTGTGCCAATACATATTTATTTAAAGTCTTTCGTTGGCTAACCTAGAATTGGATTGAGCGTTCAAGTTCTCTCCGAAGATCTCACCACTCAACCATTCGTTTTTGTCTAGGTCCACCACCGAGTTGTGATAATATATATATATTAACTTGGTAATTCAAGATCTTTGATGCTTTGTGTTATTTGACCAAACATTTTAGGGTTGATCAACTTATGGTTTGCATGGAGCCCTCAATGTTATTCATCTCTTCTTTGTGGACCTTTCTTGTCTCCATAATTTTGAACTATCTATTTGTGTCGTAATTTTTCTGAACAAATTGAATTCGATCGTGTTTTAGACATCGATTGTCATTATTTTCTGTATATTAAACCAATCGAACACATTGCTTCGTTAAAATCTTTACTTTTTATTTCGTTACATGTTATTAAGAAGAATAATCTATCATTACTTTTTCAATAATTAAAACATGGGAGGTGAAGAAGTGGCTATATTATAGAGTAATCTTTTAATTTTCGCTGTAATATCACATGTTAGCGTAGCGTTTACATGTCAATTATCAATTGATGTAAAAATTAAATTAAAATAGAAATAAGGAGAATTTGATGTTAATTGCAAAAATTTGATGATAATTTATTACATGTCAATTAATGTAATAAATTATAAATAAATAATTTATTTTATATATTAATCATTATTTAACACGTTAATGAATTTTTTAATATTTATTTATACCAGGAGTTTTTACCTAAAAACAAATATAAATAATGTATTACCAAATTAAAAAATTAAAATAAATACTATATGTATTCTACTTATTTTATCGAACAGTTTAGATAATTATGAATAGACGAAATGATGTGGATCAATATTTTAACAAAAGAAGATGCAAAAAAATACGAAGAGTTGTTCGAAGTTGAGGGAAGAAGGAAACATGATCAATTTGAAGGAAAACCAATCGAGGTTTAGCTAGGAATTTTGGAGAGCACAAAAACAACTTTTTAGACGTATGATCGAGCAACATTTTGCACGTGTGCCACCACGGAAGTGTTGAATTCACTTACCAAAGTGGTGGTGCAATCTTTATAAGAAATTACACTCTATAATTAAGAAGATTTGGCAGCATGTCCTACAATGACGATCCAACATTTCTTAGAGTAACGAAGGGAAATGACACGTAAGTAATAGTTGTCTTTCCAATCGAGTAGGTTGTGTTTTAGCATAAATCTCAAAAATTGAATACTAAAAATTTTAATTTTAATGAGATAAAGATTCTACGTAAAACTTGGTTGCTAAGGATTAAATGACTTGTTTACATCACACAAATTTTATCCTTTTTTTTGTAAATGATGAAAATATGATTTGCATGGTTCGATGCTTGAAAAGATCAGGATACTGCGTGATTTAATCTTTTATTTTAAATATTTATATTATATCGTGATAAGTAATTATCACGTAAGTGACACGTCATAATATAATATTAAATTATAAAATTATATTGTAAAAAAATCATTACTTTAAAATTAAAAAACGTGAAAAAGTATTTTTTAGTCAAACATTTTATTTAAATGTGATAAATGAATCTAAGTAGAATTAGCTAAAAATGGGATAAGATTGTGAAAGAAAAAAAAATACACACACACATATATATATATAATCCTATCTTTTGAGGTCATGGTGTAGCGAACATGGATCTAACGTCTAAAACTCTTCATTCCTCCCTTGGCTCACTCATCTCTCTCTTGGTCGAAATTCACCAGGCTTGCACCATGGGTGTCCAGATGCCGGTTAACAGAAATTCTAACGATAAAATTTAAATGGCTAATGATCGATACTATGACTTTGTTTTGTTAAATTTTTTTTTTATTTTTCAATTTAAACTCTACACTATGAGTTTTTTTTTATAACAAAATCCTAAACTATCAACCATAAGAATCCAAATCTTAAACTATAAAAAATCTAATAAATCAAATCATGACGGGTGACCGATAACTGTATACGCCCGAAAACGGACGACCGATATAAAAACAACAAACGTCAGTTCTGTACAATCTTACGAGGCACTTGACATGTCGGACCGGCTAGATGATTAGGGGGTGGAGACTGTCTATTCCACGTGCGATCCACGGGACTCCAGAACGAACGACCGTTCTTTGAGACACAGTTGTCGGTTCCATGGAGCATTATGTGCACGGTTGGCCATGTTCTGAAAATGAACGCTCATTTCATTATTAGGGACGGAAACAGACGGTCGTTTTAAAAACACGACCGTCTGTTGTTAAAATTAGGGTTAAGAACGGAGGGTCACCATCGCTACAACGGCCATGTATGGACATCCGGGTTAATTTGATGCAATTTCATTATTTTTATCTCAAAATGAAAATTTGTGGTTGCTCTGACCGCATTCCGTATTGCATCTCTGTATGCTCTGCCCCGAAATTGACTTTTGAATTTTGCGTACATATGCTAGAGGCAGTAATAATGTTCGGCTAAAATTAATTTTTCCTCCACATCATGCAACAACCCCTAATATGTGAAAGAAAAACAAAGTCAATCTAACGATCACAACGCTTCAATATTTGTGTTAGAAAAATAATAAAAATAGTAGAAACAATAATAAAAATATCATCGCTGTAAAACGTGGAGAGTACTGATCATAATAATTTATAAGAAAGATTGTACTGGACAACCTCTTAGACAAAATTACATTTTCAAGTAAGTTTTCAGAAAAGCCTGAATCAGTCACAAACGGTCCCACTTAAAATCCAGTCTCTTAGACAGAACTTCCGTACGCAGTACAATTGCACCACTAAAATAAGTGGTACAAGAAATAATAGCAATGTGATCCGACATAATTGTACCTTTGGTCGATCCGACACAATTGTCTATCCACGTTCATCTTGAGTGTTTAGATTTTTCTTCAATATTTGCAAAAACTACTTCTATGAGTCTGTGCACTCTGACTCCACGTTGGTAATGACAACATGATATATGTCATCGTTGCCATTAATACTGACGGCTGTGAGTAATTGACCGGGGTAAGAGCCCTTTAGATAACAACCATCCAAACAGATAATAAGTCTACCACGCTGCAGCAAACCTGTCTTGCAAGTAGTCATACATATGTACATTCTTTCAAATACGCATAACTCACTCTAGCAAGAGCCCATCAGGTAACCATGTATTTTAATTGTGCTAGCCGGATTTGATCTACGTATTTCTTCTGCGAACGGCCACAATATTTTGTATTCTTCATCGTTCTTTCCATCATTAAGTTTTCGAGCATTGCTGCTTACTCTTCTGGCGAGACTGGTGTTATGTTCACATTCAAATCATTCCTCACTATCTCGATAATAGAAGGAATTTTCCATATAGGTTGACTTTTGAACTTATCCAAATAATGGTTTTCCACCCGTTTTGCAGTAGTATGACGATTCTCAATTTTTCTTACACAGCTATGAGAATCGGTATAACTCTTTATTTGGAATGTTAGCTCATTTTGCATGATCGAAGCATGCAGTCGTCACTCACATCTGTTTTTACACACGACTGTAAGTCACCGAGTTTCACTTTTAATGAATTTGATGTCATATACATTATTCAAAGCATATTCGACTATTTCTTCTCTAATGAACAATAGAGAACTATATTTTTTATCTAAAAAAAACATAGAAATTTATTTCCTTATCGGTATACTTTTTGTCTCGTCATCTCCCGACTCGACCGGTGTTTGAAGCCTTATCGTCTAAGGTTTGCAAGGTTGAATGCACCTCTATTTTTCCATCACCCTCTAAGTGATCGAATTCTCGAAAATCACCGTATCTGGTTGTGTCGTCCAATACCTGTCCATGTTGGCATCAACCCATCTACTTGAATCAAAATCCATCAGCATCGCTAATAAAGAGAAAAATAAAACGTTGTTAGAAATACAATGTC
>JAJTVC010001977.1:0-12829 GCA_022433055.1 Begonia peltatifolia | reverse complement strand
TCCACAAAAGGTAAAGGGGACAAGCATCTCAAATGGCAGCCCAATGGGGTGGCCAAATCGGGTAAAGTTGGCCACCACTTGCGGCACTTCCTCCTTGGCGCATTTGCGGCCGAGAGTGGCATGTCTTGCATGCCCGATTGCTTCTTCAATTTAAGCCAATCCCGAAACCCTTTCCATCATCTATCCTAACCATTCAATCTAATCCTAAATGCCTAATGCATGCACATAATAAATAGTTAAACAAGAAGGCCAATGTTTGTCCAATAAGTTCAAAATAAAACATTACATAAAAGTTGGCTCGGGAAGACAAATTCCCTTAAGAGCTTCATGATCTTCAAGGGTGGCTTCCCATGCAATGATGTGCCTCGGTTGCTCCATGTCTTGAGCCTCCACTTCCCACCTTAAGCTTGCAACTTCCGGCTCCATTGAATCATAACCTGCACAAGAATCAAATGTGTGAGAATGTAGGTTAATTAAAGTGTGACGGGCTTATGGGGCACATCATGTGGACTACAAGACAGCACCTTCGACGGAGAGAAGGAAGGGCAAGGACGATAGGCGCGGACACAAGCCAAGTGGAGGAGGCTCGGACAAAGGAAAGGCAACTCACAAGGCTTCGAGTTCTAAGGGACCTGATCACTCCCAAAAGAAGAAGACGGGGTGCTTTCTATGTGGCGGCTCACACTATGCAAGAGAATGCCCGAGGCGCGAGGCATTGTCCGCGGTGCGCACAAAAGAGGATGAACCCGAGGAGGGGCCACGGGTGAATCCCATCCAGCTAGTCAATGCAATATCCAGTGGAGGCACCGGGCCGACACCTAAGGGGCTAATGTATGTCGAGGTAAAGATCCAAGGGAGACGGATCCGAGCAATGTTGGACACCGGGGCGACCAACAACTTCATCTCGAGCGAGAAGGCGAGAGAGCTTGGCTTGGAGCTAGCCAAGTGTGACACAAAGATAAAGGCTGTCAACTCGGGAGGACAGCCTATTAAAGGTACTACTAAACCTTTGATGACCGTGGGAGAGTGGCGACGGGAGTGTCCACTCATGGTGGTCCCACTAGACGATTTTGAGCTTATTTTGGGGCTTGAATTCTTCCGGCAAGCCAAGTCAATGTCTTGCCACATCTTGGCGTGTTGGTGATCCAAGATGACATAACACCATGCATGGTAAAGGCAGAGACACGCGGAGGTAACATTATGCAGTCATCTCTTCAACTTAAAGCAGGGCTCAAGAAGGGCGAGACTACCTTTCTGGCAACGTTGAGGGAGGTCAAGGAGGATCCGACTAGCAAGGTGCTTGAAGAAGTGCTACAAGTACTCGAGGAGTACGAGGATGTGATGCCATCGGAGCTACCGAAAAAGCTTCCACCGAGGCGCGGTGTGGATCACAAGATTGAGCTAGAACCCGGGGCGGTTCCACCAGCACAAGCACCTTACCGCATGTCACCTCCAGAGTTGGCGGAACTACGAAGGCAATTGGACGAGCTGTTGGAGGCAGGTTACATCCAACCGTCCAAAGCGCTATATGGGGCGCCGGTGCTATTCCAAAGAAAGAAGGATGGGGCGCTTCGGATGTGCGTAGACTACCGAGCGCTGAACAAGGTGACCATCAAGAACAGGTACCCGATTCCTAACATAAGTGACCAGTTTGACAAATTGGCGAAGGCGACCTACTTCTCCAAGCTGGACCTGCGGTCAAGCTATTGGCAAGTGCGGATCGCGCAGGGTGACAAGGCAAAGACGACCATGGTGTCGCGCTACGGATCTTATGAGTTCTTGGTTATGCCCTTCGGCCTAACCAATGCGCCGGCCACTTTTTGCAACCTAATGAACGAGGTGCTGTACGACTTTTTGGACCGCTACGTGGTGGTCTACCTGGATGACATAGTCGTCTACAACGAGTCACTTAAGGAGCACATACAACATTTGAGGCAAGTGTTTGAGCGGCTGCGACAGCACTCATTGTATGTGAAGCGGGAGAAGTGCAAATTTGGCACGGAGGAGATCAACTTCCTCGGCCACTACATTAGGCGGGGTGAAATTCGCATGGATGGTCGAAAGGTGGAGGCGATCGACGGATGGACCGCGCCCACCAAGGTAACCGAGTTGAGATCTTTTTTGGGTCTAGCTAACTACTACCGCAGATTCATTGCGGACTACTCCAGAATAGCAAGCCCATTGACGGACTTGTTGAGGAAGGAGCACACTTGGCAGTGGACAGACTCATGCCAAGAAGCATTCGAGCAACTCAAGCGAGCGGTGGCTTCCGAACCGGTGTTGAAGTTGCCAAATTTTGCAGCGTCATTTGAGGTGCAAACCAATGCGTCGGACAGGGCTATTGGAGGGGTTCTAACACAAGACGGGCATCTAGTGGCATATGAGAGCCGCAAACTCAAGGGGGCGGAAGAGAGGTATTCGGCCCATGAGAAAGAGATAGTGGCGGTCATCCATTGCCTTATGACATGGAGGCACTATTTGTTGGGAACCAAGTTCGTGGTGGTGATGGACAATGTCGCCAACACATATTTCCGAACGCAGAAGAAGTTGTCAGCCAAGCAAGCACGGCAGCAGGAATTCTTGGCCGAGTTTGACTTCGATTGGTTGAACAAGGCGGGCACCGAGAATAGGGTGGCCGATGCCCTGAGTCGAAAGACACACGAGGAGACCGTGACATCCATCACTAAGGTACAATCTAACCTTGTTGATGAAATCAGGGAAGCTGCAAAGGAGGATCCAGCATATATTCGGATGGCAAGCCAAGTCAAAGAGGGCCTGGTCTGAAGATATTGGCTAGATGACGGCTTGTTGAGGGGCCGAGGCAACTGGATACTTGTTCCTAGTGTGGGAGGCATCCCGCAGTGCATATTGAGGGAGACTCACGACACCCGATGGGCGGGCCATCCTGGCGTCGAGCGCATGACAGCACTTTTGGCTCGGGCTTATACCTGGCCAAGAATGGGAGAAGACGTAGAGCTGTACGTCAAGACTTGTCTAGTGTGCCAAGTAGACAAGACGGAAAGGAAGAAGGAAGCCGGGCTACTTCAACCTCTTCCAATCCCGGAGAAGCCGTGGGATTCGGTTTCAATGGACTTCATCACGGGCTTTCCATCAATAGGGAGGATGGGAACTATCATGGTCGTGGTAGATCGGTTCTCCAAGTATGCTATATTCATGGGAGTGCCGAAGGGGTGTTCAGCACATGATGCGGCGGAGCACTTTTTGAAGGGAGTAGCAAAGATATTTGGACTCCCCCGTGAGATCATCAGTGACAGGGATCCGAGGTTCACAGGCAAATTTTGGACAACATTGTTCAAATTACTGGGGACAGAGCTCAAGTTTTCTACGGCAAATCACCCTCAAACCGACAGACAAACGGAGCGCATTAATGCATTACTCGAGGAGTACTTGTGGCATTTCGTATCGGCTACCCAAAGGAATTGGTTGGAGCTATTAGATGCTGCCCAATTTTCTTACAACATACACAAGTCCTCATCGATTGAGATGAGTCCAGCGGAGCTAACACTCAGATTTCAGCCGGCCACACCACTAGAGATCACACAAGGTAGGGAGGAGCGGGGCTCTTGCCCGACTACATATCAATATGGCATGGACCGGAAAGAGCTTATTGATCAAGCCCGAGATAGCTTGGCAAAGGCACAACGTCGGATGAAGAAGTATGCTGATGGGAGGAGGAGGATGCTAGAATTCAAGGAAGGGGACAAGGTTCTCTTAAAACTCACTGCATAACTTTGGAGGAAAGTCAAGGATCGGGGATTGCACAAAGGACTTCTTCCAAGATATGAGGGACCATTCGAGGTTACCAAGAGAGTTGGATCGGTAGCCTACCGATTGCAACTTCCGGAGAGGCACAAGCTCTATCCGACCTTCCATGTAAGTTTTCTCAAACCTTACCATCAGGGGGATCGGCTACAAGTGCAAAGGGCACCACCCGGGGTGCGGGTGGAATTCTCCAAGAAGATCGCCAAAATCCTTGACCACCGAACCATGCGGGGCAACAAGAAGGATGAACAGCGGGAGTTCTTAGTGTAATGGGAAGATGAAGAGGAGGGCACATGGTAGAGAGACATCAACCTATGGCAATTTGAGGAGCAAGTCACCGATTACCTGGCTTGGGTGTCGACGAGGCCGTCGACTTCATTTGGTGGGGGTGGATTGTCACACCCCTCTTCCCACAATGCATGAATGCAAGGGCCAATTGGCCCAAAGGAGGGGAGGAGCCGGGCTACTCCTCGAGCGCGTGGCAGCATGAGGCACGCAGCCCGCAATGGGCGCGTGGCCCACGATGACGCACAAGGTGCGCAGGCAATGAGGCAGACATGGGCCAAAGAGCAGATCCGTGAAGCTATGCAAGTAAGTGCTAAATTGGCTAAGTGTTGGGCAGGACATTTACTGAGCAGGCAGTTACAAGCACGCGGCGCGCGGCTGGCGCACGCGGTGCGCGCAGCCGGGGAGTTACGCTCCAGCAGGGCGTTGCAGTTATGGCCGCACGCAGTTGGCGCACAAGGAGCAGACACGGACTGGACACGGCATGGGGATAGCCGCTGGGGTGTTACGGCAGGTGACATAGTCGTTGGCGCGTAGACATAGCCATTGGTGAGGCGTTACACCTCGGCAGCTAGCCGTTGGCGCGGGACGTTAAGAGCGTGCGCGGTACACGGCAGGCACGCGGGACGGACACGGCGTGCCAGATGGGCGCTGGGCGCGGGATGCTACCTTCAGATGGGGCGCACTGGGCAGGCTGGCGACTGAGCCCTGGCGCACGCGGCATGCATTGATGGCGCGCACGCGGCAAGCATTGATGGCACGCAGCGGGCATCAATGCTGCGCGCAGCAGGTGCTTGGCGGGCATTCATGGTGCGCGCGGCCAGCATTGAAGATAGGCATCTGATGGGCATTTAGTATCCAATTAAAGACATGGCTTGGCCATGAGATGTATATAAGCCTCTTGAGACACCAAGCTAAAGGTATCCAATAAAGGAGTTCCTAAGGCAAGTTGTGGTGATCCTTGAGCAAGTGTTCCTAGTCTTTTGTATTCGGAATAGAAAAGAGGGTTGGAAGGTTTTGCTCCCGTAAATACTTGTGTTAGTTCTACTAAATTCCGTAAAGCACCAACAAGGAGGAAGGCTGGTCGAGTCGAGGACCCGGCGCCGTACATCCCGATGGCAAAAATTCTTGGTGCGAATTTGGGGGTGTGACACCTACCGTGGCCTACTAGCTGTTCACCCTGTATTTCTAGTACGTAGGCTCGAAGCATATCCTCTAAAATCTAAATAGTTTGCTCCGATTGCCTATCAGTTTGAGGATGAAAGGCTGTACTGAAAGTCAACTGTGTCCCCATCGCTTTGTGCAGACTCTTCCAAAATTTCAAGGTGAATCGCGGGTCCCTGTCAGACACAATTGAAATCGGAACCCCGTGCAGCCTTACTATCTCCTAAATATACATGTTAGCGAATTGGTCCATATTGAATGTCATCTTCACCGGTAATAAATGGGCAGATTTTGTCAGACGATCCATAATCACCCACACCGCATCAAATCCTTTTGCCGTCCGGGGTAATCCAACAACGAAGTCCATGAATAACTGGTCCCATTTCCATTATGGAATCGGCAATGGTTGCAACTTTCCAGGCGGTCTCTGATGTTCGGCTTTAATTTGCTAGCAGATTAAGCACGTCTCCACGTACTTTGCTACAGACTTCTTCATGCCAGGCCACCAATAATGTTGCTTAAGGTCTTTGTACATCTTGGTGCTTCCTGGGTGAACAGAGAACCTTGAGGAATTCGCTTCGGACAAAATGTCTTTCCGAAGTTGACCATTGTTCGGAACGTACTACCCATTCCGAAACTTCAGAATTCCCTCACTTGAATAGCCAATTTCGGTTTTGTCATTAGGTGCTATGCTCATCTGGAATTCGTCACATCTTGGGTCATCCCTTTGAGCTTCTTTAATTCGCTCGAGAATTGACGGATTCAGGGATAGGGCTGACAATTGTGCTGCCGCATTCGAGACTAGCTCCAAATTAAATCTCTGAAATTCTACACTCAACTCTTTAGACATTTCGGTGTCTATTGATGAAATTGATGTCGACATTCGGCTTAATGCGTCGGCCACTACATTGGCTTGGCCGGGATGGTATTTGATCTCGAGGTCGTAGTCCTTCACAAAATCCAACCGTCGCCTCTGCCTCATGTTCAACTCCTTCTGAGTAAAGATATACTTCAGACTTTTGTGATCCAAGTATACCTCACACTGCTGTCCATAAAGATAGTGCCTCCAGATCTTTAGCGCGAACACAACTGCCGCTAACTCCGAATCATGGGTTGGATAATTTCAGTCATAGGGCTTTAATTGCCTCGAAGCATAAGTAATCACCCTTCCATTTGCATCAGGACACAACCCAGTCCAATTTTGGAATCATCACAGTAAATATTAAATTTCGCGTCCATCACCGGAAGTGTCAACACTGGGGCTGTAGTCAATTTCTGCTTCAGCATCTGGAAACTATGCTCACAGTCCTCCGTCCATACATATTTAACTTCTTTTCGCGTAAGACGAGTTAAGGGTGCTGCAATCTTTGAAAATCCTTCAATAAACTTCCGATAGTAACCCGCTAACCCCAGAAAGCTCCAAATCTCTCTGACATTCTTAGGTTGAGGCCATTCATTGATTGACTTCATTTTGGCCAGATCCACCGATATTTCGCCATCGGAAATCACATGTCCAAGAAAATTAACCTTATTCAGCCAGAACTCGCACTTGGAGAACTTTGCGTACAATTGACGCCGCTTCAGGGTTTCTAGAACAATCTTCAAATGCTCCTTATGCTCTTCCTCACTACGAGAGTAAACCAAGATGTCGTCAATAAACACAATGACGAACTTATCTAAATATTCATGGAATACCCGATTCATCAGGTCCATAAAAATGACTGGGGCATTTGTCAGTCCAAATGACATCACTAGAAACTCATAATGCCTGTATCTAGTCTGGAAAGCTGTCTTCAAGTTGCTACATTGATACAGTGCACCCTAGTGATTAAATTGATCAACAGAACAAACACACACTCAAACGCACAATAACAGCTGAATAAAACACAATGCAGGGGAAGAAACAGAACACAAACAAAGAAGGAACGACAAAACAATGCTCTCGGTCAAAAATACCAAAGAGTCTCCCAACAATATAGAAAGGTGCAAAAATATAAATGATAGAATGCCCATTTGAAATGAGACTTTAATATGAACACCAAGTCTTGTCCGAACGGCAACTTGAGAGGCCTTCAGACGAAGGTTTCTTCGGCAAAGAAGAAACCACAATACAAGGTGTGATTTTCCACCCTCCTTCTACTTTCCAATCTCCTAGAGATTTGGAGAGGATAGGTATCACATACAGTCTCCAGAGAACTGTTAAACGTGGAGGGCAATGGGTGCCTTGAATTCGATTGTTACGCACCAAAGCAAGGATCACTGTGATGCTTTCCCTTTTGGATACTACGCACCAAGAATAAGAGGCATTGATGGGGCTTCAAATTGAATATGACTCACCGATCAAACAACACCAAAAACTTTGTGAAGAAAAATGCTCCGAAGATCATGAAGAGAAAATTCTCTATTTTATAAATTTTACCAAAAGGTTCAGCTTACAATGACCTCCCAATTGAACTTAAAAGAACAAAGGATGAAGGAGAGATTATTGACAACAAAAAAATAAAGAGATCGATAAGGAAAAAGCCAATGGAGCGTCGGTCAAACTAGTCGTTGTTGTTTGAAGGTTTGGTCACATGTGCTGCTGCTTTGTCACTCCATGTTGCACGCGCTGCTGCCTCATCACTTCACCTTGCACGCGTTGCTACTCTGTCACTTCACCTTATGCGCACCAAGCCTCCTCCTCCTGTGCATCTACTACTGCTAATGCGCGTCACCTGTTGCGCATGGTGCCTTGTTGTGCGTGCTCTGCTGCGCATGCTGTGCACCTATTGTTTGCACCCTGTGTTGCTAGTCTTCCATGTGCACATGCTATTGTTCCTTCTTTGTGGGCGCCATCTTCCATGCCAAGCATGCCAATCTTCATCTCGTGAACGCCTATTCTTTCAGGTCATGTGTGCCATCTTCTGGGCCGTGTGTGTCTCTTCCTTTAGCTCGTGCGCCTCACTCCCTTTTACCATGCTCTCCATCCATGCTTTAAGAATGCCCTTTCCTACAAAACTAAGAAACATATTAGAGTAAAGATTGGTAAGTTTACTTACCTTATTTTGTGATCGCTGGATAGGAGTCCGTGGCATATTATCCTCCCCAGGTGATTTAGGATTTGACCTCAAATCTAGGTTTTTGTCCATACGGATGTCGTCATCTTCTCCAGTGGACAAGTTATGAAAAGAAATTAAAAAGGAAATTATAAAAAAGAAACATGTGGACAACAAGATGCATAACGATAATAAGAACATAAAAGGCTAGCAAATAAAATGAGTCTTTCTTAAAACAAAGTCCAAGCAAGGTTATCAAAGAGAGTGCACACCAAATAGGAAAACGTAATTGGTTCTCTAACAGATAAAGAAAATTAGAATATTCTCTCATCAAAGATAACCAAAATACAGTTTCAATTAAAACTTTAGTACCAATTCAAGTTCGTTCAAAATTGGATTTGAAATAAAGATTAAGATCTATGTCAACATTCCTAAAATAACAAAATATTTTATCCATTAATTTCAAACCATTTAATAAAAGTTTCATGAAGCTACTAAAGTATAACTAACTATTTACGTCATTACATGGTTTTAAACTCACTAAACTCATTAAATTGTCATACTTAAGTGCCTTCATGAAAAGGAAATAAGGCCATTTATGAAAAATGAACCCATAAGTGCATATTCAGTCATTTATCAATTCGCAACTTCCATTACAAAATATATCAAGAGTATGACATGGTCTTGCCTGCAAGAAAAATCGATTAGATCTACAATGAATAACAAACAAGCACGATGCTCGACTAGGCCGAGAAACACCCCAAAAATATGATAGCGGAAAATATACCAAATGAAATCCAAACAAAGTGAAATTTGACGTAGATCTTATACTATAAATAAAGTTCAAAATCCTGGAATTTCATAAGCTAACTCATAGAAATGAGTAACTTATGTTGACTAACCCTCAGCTGGTCCGATAAGCAACAAGTGCTCCGGATTATGTATTCTTTCCAAGGAAAGAATCAACAGCTGATGGGATACGAGCCTACAAATGGGGTGAAGATACACATGTGGAAGACTAAATAAACTGCAAATGATTGGTGCTCAAAGATCACTCCAAAAACAGACACAAAAACCAGTGAAAACAGAAAATAGTGTGGAAATGTAATGTTGAGTTTGAGAAAGTGGGTAAGCAAACAAACCTATCAATGAACCTCAGACAATGTCGATAAAATGAAAAAACCACCCTTTGGCTAGCCAAAAAGCTAAGATGAGAGCTTTCGGCAAAGTTTCTTCTAAAGAAGAAACACAGCTTTTGTGGATCGGTTTCACTACCTTCTTTTGCTTTCCAACTCCTGAAGAGCTTAGAGAGAAGGATGCAATGAGAACTAGTTAAGAAGCTGAGGTCTTAGTGGCAATGGAGGCGCTTTGTACTCGGTGGCAGCAATTGAGGCAATTACTAATCAGTAATTCAACCACTTTGGAATTTTCAAGCAAACAACTTATCATTCATCAACAAAACTCTATCAACCTTACAATGAAGTTCAAAACAACCTTAAATAGAAGTACAAAGCATAAAGTGAAAAGAGCTGTTTGGCCCAAAACTAACCATTAGGCCCAAAACTAGCCGTTGGTGCTTGAAAATTGATGGTAATCGTTGCTCGAGTGCACTGCTCGTGATGCGGGATCATATGTAGGCTTTGGTCAGGCCGTACGTGCCCTGGTGCACGACTGCTGGCCTATTTGTGCATGCGTACCTGTGCACTAGGTCCTCGCACGCGCCATGGTGTACACCATGATCTCCCTCCTTCCATGGGCCACATGCTGTCTCCCGCGCATACCATGCTTGGCAGGGCTCTCCTCTTGCAGGCGCTCCTTTTCAGGCTATCCATTGTGCACGTGCCCTCTTTGAACCATGGCTCGGCCATGTTCTTCTTTTGTGTGATATCCTCTTTTCTCATGTGCACCACCCCGATCAAATTAATTCGAAGATCTTTTCCTATAAAATAAACATATGTTTTAGTGAAAGAACTCAATTGATCACTTACCTTAATTTGAGCTTGAGTCTTAGGCCTCCGAGTTATATCAACATCACTTAGACATGGTTTGTCAACCTTGTTTTTACTTTTAAACTCTATGAAGAGTGAGGAGAGAAGGCTCAAATAAGAATCAACCAAGTAACCCTGAAGTTGGTGGCAATTGGAGGCTCACTCCACTCGGAGATTTCACAACCGAGGCAACAAGAAAACCTACCTGGTTCTTAGAGAGAAAAGGTCTGATTATTATTGATCAAAAACTGGATTACAATCACTAATAGCGATGCTTAAATATTACCTAGAGGTGGCTAGGGTGTTGGAGGAGAAGAAACTAGCCGTTGACAATTTGTGCTTGGTCACGCTTGAACCACTCAATTTCACATCCTTGCTTGGAGACGGATGGCTTGGATTCCATGCTGGAAAGGAGGCTGAGCTGGAGGAAGGGAGATTTGAATAAGGAAGGCAAAATTTGGAGCAATTCGTTTTGGCAATCACTCGGCCATGGTGATGATCCATGCATGAGCTGATGGGCACATATCAAGGGTCGCACGCTGAACAAGTCAATGATCCATGCGCGCCCCAATCAGTGTCTTCTGTACTATACAGCTCATCGCAGTAATCACTAGCAACCTTCTTTTGCATGTGCACCTTTAGTTCGTAGATGCTTGGCGCCTTTGCTCCTCGGCTGTTCCGTGTTGTGCATGCGCCATGTCTGTTTTCCTTGTGTTTAACCTAAACCCTAAGGCCACCACTAAACTAACCACATCATCTAACCTAAAGCCTATTCATGTATGTTTAAAAGTAAAGGTTAAATGTTTGCAGAATTTACAAAAAGGCCATTGTTTGCCAAATTAAAAGAAAATAAGTAAAATACTCGGTTACATGAATTTGTCATTCGGGGAGACAAATTCCCTCGTGAACTTGAGATGGTTTAGCACTTGACTCCTACTCCAAGCAACATAAAAGCCTTCACTTGCAAAAATAGTAAGTGTGTTAGTTAAGAGGCTATTTAGTGAATAGGCCTCGATTTTGGATCAGGCTTTAGGCCTTTCAGGCACATGAGAGTAGGCCCAGGAATTATTTTCCAATCATTCACAAATTTAATAAGACATGCATATTTAAACAAGGTAGTATTCAATTCTAATGTCCATATATGATTAATGAAAACAGATTTAGAAACACATTGCCAAGGAATCGAAACACTACTACTATTAAACAATCCTCCATCTAACCAATTTGAAATAACCAATCAACTAAATGGTTAGATGGTATATACCTTGCTCTTAACTTACCAATTAATTCATTTGCTCCATGGTTATCAAATATTATCAAAGGATTGGGGAGCCATAAGGTTCCCAAGGGGTTGTCTTCATGCTTAATCCACAAAAATATAACAGAAAATATTCTCGTTTCACAACAGTAGGATCATTCTTCGTTAGGCACAAAAAGATCATAATAGAATTGTTTACCCAGTATTATAACATTACAATTCTGTTCTTGACTGTGGGTGAAAACTTTATAATCAAGACAACTAGATTCTTTTATAAATAAAGAGTAATCATCAACATCATCATACAATTTGTTTTTATAAGATACAAGAAAAGAATATGAAATTAGCACCCAAACAAATTCATTCCCTAAGTTAAAACTATTATCATGCAAGCTTAAAAATATTCATACTGTAATAGATTTGGTTAGTCTGGTCATGTGCTATTCCAATTTAGGTGCATTACCTTTACGAGCCAATAGGATGTTGTTATCTCTTTTTTCCTTCAAGCATTTGGCTAAGTGGTGGTTCTTGTCTTCCTCACCTTGAGGAGGGCCTGCAAAATACTCAAAAACTACAAATTGGGCATTAAGGTTGATTGGAGTAGGGGATTTTATCAAATTGTGGTAGCATTCTTCACCCAATTTTCAATAGGCTCGGTAATGGTAATCTCTTCCCCAGTGCTTGCTAGTAAGGATACAACTTCTCCCTCAATTTGATCATCCTCAATGTCTACTATCCCTTGTAGCCTAGAAGCATAGAACTCCCAATAGATTTTTAGAGATTTACCAATGAAAGAAAAAGGAGTTGAAAACCGAAAGTCTTAGAATCGGGAAAAATAGGATAAGCGAAGAGGGAATTTCATAGTATAAGATTAAGGGTTCACGATTCGAATTTAAGAACATTTGGTGACCAAATTGCAAAGCTCCCTCAACAAGCCACCACTAAACCCATGTCCAAACTCTCTATTCTTCTCCTGTTCCCCACGTTGTTCCTCCATTTTTCTTCTGCAGAACACCTCCTCACGTCCAGCTTCTCTCTTTCTTTACTCAAGTTTACTTCCTCTGATTTTTGAAGATAAAAGGTAAGGATTTAGTGGTTTATCGATGAATTTTAGTTTATTGGTTAGAAATGTTTGTTTTGGTGGATGGTTTTCCCATGGTTGGTTAGGGTTTCCATTTTCTCACTCCTTGAAAATTAGTTCAAAACCCACCTCTTTCCTAGAAGTTTAAGGTAAAATCACTCCTCCATTTTGTGTTTGATGGTTGTAGAAACTAGATGAATTTATTTAGGTTAATGGTTATGTTATGAAATATTGG
>JAJTVC010001976.1:0-12372 GCA_022433055.1 Begonia peltatifolia | reverse complement strand
ATGAACATGCTCGTAAAATGCCGACGTCAATACTGGTGGTATCCCACAAAAAATAATATACGTGCATGTCAGGCTAGGTATAACGTAATAAGTATAAGAACCTATACCCCTGTGGCGAGTCCTTTTAGTCTCGGCAGCCGGTGGCTCCTCGGGAATCGCTTCAAATTCAGCAAAATCCTCCAAATCTGGAAAATTAACACAAAGGAGGAATCCCGTCAAAGTCTAATAGGGTCATAAACGATATAAATGGGAAGCCGGGACAAAAACAAACCCAAATGGCTCAAGTCGACTTTTCAGACGAAAGTCAACGGGACCCGTTACGGCCCAATCGGGGTCCGAAACGATATAAACGTGCGAACCAGGGCGAAAACAGGTTTAAAATGGTCCGGGTTGACTTTTTGTAAAAGTCAACGCCGTTGACTTTCTGGTCAAGTCAACGGTCAAAATTGACTTTGACCTCAATCTGGGTCGGGTCAGACCCGGTTCGGGTCGCCCCAAACCGACTCAGTTCGGGTCGGGCCAGAGCCGAACTAACTGGGTTTGGATCGAGTCAGACCGAACCCATTTCGTTCGGGTCGGACTCGAACCAGTTGGATCCGGGTCGGGCTCAACCAAAAATGAGTTGGGTCCCAACCCAGCCTAGGCCCAGCTTGATATCGGCCCAATCGACTGAACCCAACCGGAATCGGGTCGGGCCTGACAAAGTCCTCCTTGTGCTCGTGTCGGACCCAGGAGAACCCAATTGGGATCCGGGTCAGACCCGGCCTGGCCCAACTCGACTTTGGGCTTAAATCAACTCGGTCCAGGGTCTGAGTCAACTCGGCCCAGAGACCGAGTTAACTCGTTGTCGACCGAGTCAACTCGACCACCGACGGTCGAAGGCTCGGGGTCGCAAAAATCGCGATTTCCGACCCCGTCTTTAGCCAAATCTCGTTTCCAATACATTTCTCACCTTTGTTCCGGTCGAATCCTGTCGAAATCACAAACAAACAACCTAAATCTCAGATTTTCCCAAAAACCCAAAAACTCGAACATTCAAACTTCAATTTAGAGCGAACGAGAGCTTACCTTTAAATTTGCCCTTCACTAATGTTGCTCTACTCTTTAAGACGAAGAGTTTGACACCAAAATCGCTCCGAACGGACGTCGTTTGGCCGGCGTCGATGTTTCTCTCTCTTTTCCGCCGCCGAGTTAAAGAAAACAATAGGTTTTCTTTTCAGAAAACTTATTGTTTTAACTAAATAGATTTTATTTTATTTTCTTTTCTTTTAAATTTTCATTTCAAATTTTATATTAAATTTATTTATATTAATGTTACATAATGAATTTCGATTTTTTTTTTTTCGTTTCTTGAACTTTTTTCCGAATAATTCTTTCGTTAAAATTTAACGTCCTTTACCCGAGAATTAATTTACTTATATTTATCGATCACCAACAATAAAATTTAATTAATTTCCTTAAGTTACAAAAACGTGCTACGCATAGCCAAAAATTTATACGCTGCACATTTTTTTTTAAAATTACATATAAAATTCGCGAAAAATTTACACGAAATTTACCCTGAGAAAATTTTTGACAGATTTTACATCTTTTCCACCTTTTTATGAATTTCGTCCTCCAAATTCGCCTCGATTACTCATCATAGAAAAGGTAGGGGTATCTCTCTCTGTGTAGTTCTTCCATAATACCAGAACATAAGGAACCTCCCGACGACGGAGCAGCCGAAGCTCACGTCTCAAAATCTGCTCTGGCTCCTCATCGTATGTCGTGTCAGCCTGGATGGGCACCTCACCCCACGAAATATTGTGAGATTGATCTGGAATGTACTTTCTCAGTTGGGATATATGAAAAACAGGATGTACATGTCCCAACTGAAGCGGCAACTCCAGCCTGTAGGTTACCACTCCAATCCTCTCAACGATCGGGAATGGACCGATATATCTCGGGGCTAGCTTGCCCTTCACCCCAAATCTGCTGACACCACGGGTAGGATGAACCTTCACAAAGACAAAGTCACCAGCATCAAACTCCACTTCATGTCTCTTCAGGTCAGCATAGCTTTTCTGACGGCTCTGCACAACCCTTAGTCGTTCACGAATCTGGTGGATCTTCTCGGTGGTCTCTCGAACAATATCCGGCCCAAGACTAAGTCGTTCCTCCTTCTCCGCCCAACACAAAGGAGAACGACATGGCCGGCCATACAATGCCTCAAAAGGAGAGACTCCAATGCTGGTCTGGAAGCTGTTATTATACACGAATTCTACCAGCGGCAAGTGTTTAACCCAGCTGTTACCAAAATCCAAGATACAACACCTCAGCATGTCCTCTAATATTTGGATGGTCCTCTCAGATTGCCCATCTGTCTGGGGATGATGTGCTGTGCTGAATTGTGTATTCGTACCAAGCTCTTGTAATCCCCTCCACAACTCCGAGGTAAAACGAGGATCATGATCAGAAACTATGCTCAAAGGTACCCCGTGAAGACGAACAATGTGCTACACATACAATCAGCTGACCTTGGCAACTGAAAAGGTCATTCGAACAGGAATAAAGTGAGCTGCCTTCGTCAACCGATCCACAATAACCCAGATAGCATCCAGACGCTGAGGAGCCATCGGAAGATGGGTAACGAAATCCATAGTCACCTCCTCCCACTTCCACTCGGGAATAGGTAATGGCTGGAGTAAACCTGCCGGTCGCTGGTGTTCGGCCTTTACCTGTTGGCAAGTCATGCATCGGGCAACATATTCGGCCACTTCCCTCTTCATGCCAACCCACCAGTATTGACGCTTCAGATCCTGATACATCTTTGTACTGCCTGGATGAATGGAAAATCGGGATCTGTGAGCTTCATCTAAGATAGCCTGTCTCAAGTTGGCGAGGTTGGGAACTACCACTTTGCCATAGTAGAACAAGTGCCCATCAGCGTTTACTGCCCAACCCTCCAGTTGTTCCCTATTATGTATCCTTTCCACCCTTCCCATGAGCTCCTCATCCTGACATTGTAGTTGCTTCACCCTTGTAAGCATCGAAGGGGTAGCCACTACATGATAAGCACAAGTCATGCTTCCAGTTTCGTGATAGGTCAAATCAAAATCTCCAATCGCAGCATGCCTCTTCCACTCGTCAAGAATCAAACAGGAGATAGAAGCATGAGGATACCGGCTCAATGCATCAGCAACTGCATTATCCTTGCCGGGATGATACTCCAGGCTGAAATCATAATCCTGCAAATACTCCATCCACCTGCGCTGTCTCAAATTAAGCTCCTTCTGAGTGAAGATATACCTTAAACTCTTGTGATCGGAGAAAACCTGGAAACTGACTCCATATAAATAACTCCTCCATATCTTTAAAGTAAAGACAATGGAGGCGAGCTCTAAATCATGGGTGGGGTAATTCCGTTCGTGGGGCCTCAACTGTCGGGAAGCATACGCCACAACCTTGCCATGCTGCATTAAAACGCACCCTAAACCAACTCCAGATGCGTCAGTATAGACGGCATATGGCAAACTACTATCAGGAACTGTCAGAATCGGAGTACTAGTCAACCTTCGCTTTAATTCATCGAATGTTCGCTGACAGTTGTCATCCCAAACAAATCTCACTTCCCTGCGAGTGAGTCTAGAAAGCGGCGCTGCAACGGAAGAAAAATTTTCTACAAAGCGCCGATAATATCCCGCCACACCAAGGAAGCTACGAACTTTTGAAACATTCTTGGGTGGTTGCCAATCCACTATAGCTTCAATCTTAGCAGGGTCCACAGCAATACCCTCTTGTGAAACTACATGTCCCAAGAACTTAACTTCAGTCTGCCAAAAATTACACTTGCTACGCTTGGCATATAACTGGTGCTCCCTTAAGGTTTGCAAGACAATACGGAGGTGCTCACGGTGTTCCCGACGAGACTTCGAATAAATCAGGACATCATCAATAAAAACAACCACAAAACGATCCAAATATGGCCTAAGATCCTGTTCATGAGATCCATAAATACCGCTGGAGCGTTAGTCAACTCAAACGGTAAGACTAAGAACTCGAAATGCCCATATCTGGTTCGGAAAGCGGTATTGAGAATATCCTCCTCCCGAATCTTCGCCTGATGATATCCTGTCCTCAAATCAATCTTCGAGAAATACTGCGAACCTCCAAGCTGATCGAAGAGGTCATCAATACGGGGTAAAGGATATTTATTCTTCACAGTAACCCGATTTAGCTTCCGGTAATCAGCACACAACCTCAACGATCCATCTGCCTTTTTGGGGAATAAGACAGGAGAGCCTCAAGGCGACATACTCTCCCGTATAAAACCCTTGGTCAACAAGTCATCCAGCTGCTTTCGTAATTCAATTAATTCAGCCGGTGCCATCCTGTACGGGGGAATAGAGACTGGAGTAGCTCTTGGAACGAGTTCGATACGAAACTCAATTTTCCGATCCGGAGGTAGACCCGGTAACTCCTCAGGAAAGACATCATTAAATTCCCGAACAACTGAAATGTTTCTCTCCTGCACCGCGGTCTCAACATCAAGATCCATAGACCATAATCCTCCAAACTGCTCCAGTCCGCTCCTGCCTCCAAGGCATACTCGAAAAATAGAGTTAACAATCCCCGCACTGGGACCCCGATGATAAACAACAACTTTACCAGCCTTGGAGGTAACAATAATCCGCCTCAAATAGTAATCAATAATAGCCCTATACTTAGTAAGCCAGTCACAACCAAGAATGACGTCGAACTGACTCATGGGCAGGATGATCAAATCAGCAGAAAATTTGCAGTCATCAATAACCACACAGACTGCTCTGATACCAATAAATTTCTGTCACAACCCAGAAGAGGCCCTAAGAGAAACGCCAGATTAAACGATCAACCTCAGAGAGGTCCCCCGCCTAACCTAAGGCTAGTTGCGGAAGATTTTAAGAGCAATCCCAGAACTTCTCGAAATAACAAATATGAGATTAAGAGCAATAGTAGAAATACCAAAATTAAAATAATACATGCTAATGATCAGTACAATATCGGATAAAATTCTTACATGAAATAAATATCAGGATAAAATCTCTAGAGAAGTCCACAAACTCGGGAGCCGATCAACTTCGGTTCCTGCTCTTCTTTCCTCTACCTGTAGAGGGGGAGCCGTTGGGGTGAATGACAAACTCAGTATGAGATGTTATACCTACCACATATCTCATTATGCATGCCCGGTTAAAATCAATACACGTGTTTTAATATTATTAAATTATCTTCTCATTTTCAAAACGATTGATAGGGATAGTTTCGAAAATACTGTAAGTATATTAAAATAGGCCCCCATCAATCATACAATCGCATAAAACCAAGTGAACAGTGAAAAAGGAGGTCGCTCAATGATCTTCCGAGCCTTACCACAAATAAAGGCCGCGATAACACCGGCAGTGCCTCATAGGGAGAAGAGGAAAGGTCAACCAACCAGGAGGGACGAAACCACTCAGCCCTGGGCCATCGCGGATACACGCACAGTAGCGCACCAGGAGGGACACAACCACTCAACCCTGGGTCCCAACGGGACCGCACAATGGACTTATAAACCGGGGGTAGCAACGAACAGACACTGGCCAGGTCAGGTAACGGGGCTAGCAAAGCTCAAAGCCCATCACTCCTTCAGCGGGGAGTACCGCACAATAATCAATCATCCAGGAGGGACGCAACCACTCAGCCCTGGGCTATATCCAAACAAGTGTGGGGAGTACCACGGAAACCCTCAACACGGGTGCGTCTGGGCAAAATCCCCCGATACTCTCAGCATATGGGCCCAGCTGAGAGTGTCAGACGATTATCTCCAGAATCAAACTCCAATGCACATCAGAAAACAATGAGTGCGTGAGAAATCAATGCATGAATAAAACATATATGCATGACAATATAACAATTTCACGATAAATCTCAAATCGAGCCCGTCGGCAAAGGCGAGTAAAACAAGGCATCCAAACTCAAATAAGCAGTATAGATCCAACAAAACATGAACATGCCTCAACAATGTAAAATGAACATGCTCGTAAAATGCCGACGTCAATACTTGTGGTATCCCACAAAAAATAATATACGTGCATGTCAGGTTAGGTATAACGTAATAAGTATAAGAACCCATACCCCTGTGGCGAGTCCTTTTAGTCTCGGCAGCTGGTGGCTCCTCGGGAATCGCTTCAAATTCAGTAAAATCCTCCAAATCTGGAAAACTAACACAAAGGAGGAATCCCGTCAAAGTCTAATAGGGTCATAAACGATATAAATGGGAAGCCGGGACAAAAACAAACCCAAATGGCTCAAGTCGACTTTTCAGACGAAAGTCAACGGGACCCGTTACGGCCCAATCGGGGTCCGAAACGATATAAACGTGCGAACCAGGGCGAAAACAGGCTTAAAATGGTCCGGGTTGACTTTTTGTCAAAGTCAACGCCGTTGACTTTCTGGTCAAGTCAACGGTCAAAATTGACTTTGACCTCAATCTGGTTCGGGTCGCCCCAAACCGACTCAGTTCGGGTCGGGCCAGACCCGAACTAACTGGGTTTGGATCGAGTCAGACCGAACCCATTTCGTTCGGGTCGGACTCGAACCAGTTGGATCCGGGTCGGGCTCAACCAAAAATGAGTTGGGTCCCAACCCAGCCCAGGCCCAGCTTGATATCGGCCCAATTGACTGAACCCAACCGGAATCGGGTCGGGCCTGACAAGTCCTCCTTGTGCTCGTGTCGGACCCAGGAGAACCCAATTGGGATCCGGGTCGGACCCGACCTGGCCCAACTCGGTCCAGGGCCTGAGTCAACTCGGTCTCTGGGCCGAGTTGACTCAGCCCACAGCCGAGTTAACTCGTTGTCGGCCAAGTCAACTCGACCACCGACGGTCGAAGGCTCGGGATCGCGAAAATCGTAATTTCCGACCCCGTCTTTCGCCAAATCTCGTTTCCAATACATTTCTCACCTTCGTTCCGGTCGAATTCTGCCGAAATCACAAACAAACAACTTAAATCGCAGATTTTCCCAAAAACCCGAGAACTCGAACATTCAAACTTCGATGTAGAGCAAACGAGAGCTTACCTTCGATTTTGTCTTTCACTAACGTTGCTCTACTCTTCAAGACGAAGAGTTTGACACCAAAATCGCTCCGAACGGACGTCGTTTGGCAGGCGTCGATGTTTCTCTCTCTCTCTCTTTTCTGCCTCCGAGTTAAAGGAAAACAATAGGTTTTCTGAAAAGAAAACCTATTGTTTTAAATAAATAGATTTTAGTTTAATTTATTTCCTTTTAAATTTTCATTTCAAATTTTATATTAATGTTACCTAATGAATTTTGATTTTTTTTTTTATTTCTTGAACTTTCTTTCGAATAATTCTCCCGTTAAAATTTAACGTCCTTTACCCGAGAATTAATTTACTTATATTTATCGATCATCAACAAAAAATTTTAATTAATTTCTTTAAGTTACAAAACGTGCTACGCTTAGCCAAAAATTTATACGCTGCACATTAAATTACATATAAAATTCGCGAAAAATTTACACAAAAATTACCCTGAGAAAATTTTTGACGGATTTTACACCTCTGTTATGCATTTTACAAAAATGAACAGACTATCGTTCTCCAAGCGCGGCCCCTCGTTCGGTCAGGGGGTCGACGCGGGGGTGTAGAACCCCCATGCACGTGCGTTGCATGTGCAAAATAGGAGACCGATCTAAATAGAACAATCTCTCGTTCTATCCGGGGGTCGACGCGAGGTGTAGAACCCCTCGCGCACATACATTGTTTATGAAAACAACAAGGGGAGCCCTACTTCGCATTAATCACAATCAACTTCAAATAGTTTGTCGAAATCTAGTAAGGCTCAAACAAAAGCAGAACACAATTTTTCTTTCAACAACGCAAAACTCGCCTTTGTTTTATTTGTCCACTGAAATTTCCCTTTCTCCAGACACTCCATTAGAGGTGCCACCACAGAGTTGAAATGCCCAATGAACTTCCTAAAGAAACTAGCCATCTTGTAATAACTCTTTAGTTCAGTTACTGATCTTGCTGTGGGCCACTCCCTTATCACCCTGATCTTCTCCTCGTCCTCCTGAATATCATCTGCATCAATAATAAACCCCATATATAGCAATTTTCTGAGAACGAAACAACATTTCTTCATATTAACATACAACTTGTTTGACTACAGTACTTCTCGCAAGTGTGCTAGATGTTCCTCAGTTTGTTACTATCGATCAAGGGATCATCGAAATACACCACCAAAGATTTGCCAATGAAAGGCTTAAGTACTTGATTCATGATGCACATGAATGTGCCATGCGCGGTTGACAATCCAAACGACATGACTAACCACTTATACAACCCTTCTTTCATCTCGAAGACTGTTTTTCACTCATCACCGAGTCTAATTCGAATTTGATTATAACCAAATTCTCAAGTCTATCTTACTAAATATTTGGGTTCCACTTAATCTATCCAACATGTCTTCCATTCGAGGAAAAGGAAACTTGTACCAATTGTAATTTTATTAATTGCTCTGCTGTCAACACACATTCTCCAACTCTCGTATTTCTTTGGTGTCAATGAGGTAGGTACAACGTATGAGCTCATACTCTCCCTAATATACCATTTTTGCAATCTCTTGTAGTTTCTGATGCAAAACATCACTCTCTTTAGGACTCATCCTGTAGTGAGGTAAGTTTGGTAACTTGGCACTCAAAATCAGATTAATATTATGTTGGATGTCTCTCAGAGGATGTAATATGCTAGGCAACTCTTCAAGAACGATGTTTGCAAACTCTCATAGGATGTAATACTCTCCCTAATAAACAGTTCTCTGGCCTTTGTACAATAATTGTTTCATCATGTGCCAGGTCCTTACGAGTTGTTTGCCTTCTTGATAGCGACTGTTATATTATCTCTCCCACCATGTAGAAGCAACCCCCCTCTTTAATCTGCACGCAACCAATGTAATAATTTTTTTTGAGGGATTTTCACATATTAAAAGAATTGATCAATCTCAGCAACTCAATCAATAAATTCTTCGATTTTTAAAATCCCATTAAAAGTAGGAATATCCACCACCTTCAATTTAAATTCATTGATTTCGACGACATGATGATCATGATTATTGTATTTGCCATTACTATCGTCCCCTCTTTCTCTCATGACAAATTGATCTTCTGTCAGTACCATCTCTTCTTCATCTTCTGAGTCTCCATCAAACGATCTTCGATTATTTGCAGCAACATGTATGTTTTCTAGGTTCGCCTTGAGCAGTTTCTTCTCTTGGTCGTACCCTGACACTTTCGCTTTTTCTGTTGACATCAAAGCCTAGGACATCAAAATGATATATCATATCTTCAAGGTGCTACTCTATATGCCAGAGTCTCTTATCAAAATTTTGCTCTAAAGTCTTGATTACAACCTCTTGAGCCTGTAATCTGGCTTGCAAGACTACCACATCTTGAATAACGTTTGGGACATGACTATTCTTGAATTAGCCATCGTAATCTAGACTGAAATTTGACTCTGATACCACCTAACACGAAAAGAAAAAAGTCATGGTACGACAGAAACCCTAATTTTGAAAATTGTTTGAATAATTGAATGATGCGAAATCTAAATAATACAATCAAATGAAAGATTTTGATCTCCTGCGATTTAGGAAAGCAAATAAACGCTAATAATTACGAAAATAAAATCTAAACAAATTTCTAGGATAAACTTCAACTTTGAAATTAAGGCCTAAAATGATTGATTTTTTGGCATGAAAGTGGTCAGTCACGAGTAAACTTGGTGATAAGTGCTTTCCAGTAGTATTGCTGCCATCTTTTCGTAGTTTTTCTTGTTGCTGGGACTCTGCGATAGCTGCGTCTGAATATATTATAATAACAATTTTGACATCAGTAGCAAAAGTTATTGCCATCCGAAATTCAAGGAATCATTTTGCATTAGTTATAAACAATGATCGTTCTCTATTTTCATTATTTATTGTTAAAAAATCGAACGAGAAACTGAAAAAGAAAATAAAAAATAATAGACACCGATATTTACGTGGAAACCCTAGAAGGGAAAATATCACGGGCAAAGGAGAGAATTACTAATATCGAAATCGGTACAATTAGTTTTGCGATTTAAGTATCAATATATAGAGAAAACGTAAAACCCTAATATTAATTTACGGGTCTGACTCGGCCCAACTAGAATTTGAGTCACACCAAATTCTAACAATCTTTACGTGTCATTGACACAAATTCCACACGAGAGATCCAATGGGATACTCAAGCCAACCCAAAGTGAATCTAAAATACTAAACTTTGACAATCTCCACCTTCAAAAAAATTTCGGTGCTGAGGAACAAATCTGTAAAACTCCATTAAAAACAATCTCATTTACCATAAAGGCCCCAGATGAGCCAACTCAGCATCCGATACCGATCAAGTTTAAGCTACGCTTAAACTCGAGTTACTTGAGAAGAAATCGCATCTCTTCCTCCATGATATCATTGAACTATCAGGGTTGTCGCAACGAATTTTATCTGAACATATTGAAGACTACACACAGGAATCGTTATCCTCAAACACATTCAATGCATAACCCAAAATTTCATCATATCGTCCCAGAGTTTTAACCTTTCACATGGTTTTTGCCTTTGACGATATCATTCTGACGTGAAACTAAAACTGGTGACAGAATATTTGTAATAGGCTAACTCACTGGCTCTGATGTACTTTCAAATCTCAACTTGAACTTCACCTGAGAATTTAACTTCTTCCGAGTCTTCTCAACCTTTTTTTTAGAAGTTGAATTCACAAATTTCATAGTTTTATTACTAGCCATTGTAGAACCCTGCAACACATACAATGAGAAATATTTTTTTTCCCCTCGCTACAATTAAAGAGCCTCTGGCGAGCTTGCCAATCGAGATCAAGTTCTTGCTGATGTCAAGGATGTACTTCACTGCTCTTAAAACAAGGGTGTTGCCGGTGTCGGCCTCCAAATGCACGTCTTTCTTACTAATAGTTTTTACAACGCCATCATTTTCCATTCTTACACTTCCAAAGTCACTGGAAGTATAGGATGTGAAGAAATTCCTCTGCGAAGCGGCATGCATCAAAGCACCACTATCGATCACCTTACTCTTATCTTTACAGGCAAGATTTACAACATCTCCGTCGTACACACTAAAAAACGCATCAGTGGCTGTGGCTACCTCCTGGCCTTTGTCACCCTCTTCGGTCTTCTTATCCTTTCCCTTAGTATTTAGATTCTCCCGAAGAAGTGTTTGACAAAATCTCTTGATGTATCCCTTCTTCCCACAATGTTAACACTTAGAGTTTGCATTTTCTCGACTTGTTCTTACTTTTATTTCTGTTGTCCAGACTTTTGCTTTGGCTCCTCCCCCTATTTTCGGTGGATAGGATGTCTGACTCTAAATAATGATCTGATTACTTTCTTTTTATTTCCTCATTCAAAACACTGATTTTGACTACATCTATAGTCAAAATACCATCCGGGGCTAAATTGGACAATGACATTCTGAATGCTTCCCACGAGTCTGGTAAAATACCAAGAAGCATCAACCCCTGAACATTTTCATCAAACTTGATTTTCGTTCCAACCAGCTGATTTATAATTCCCTGAAATGTATTCAAGTGGTCTATCATTGCTTTTCCATTTTGGTATTTTAACTATAGAACCTGCTTGATAAAAAACAACTTGTTGTTACTAGTTTTTCGAGCATACACAACTCTTAAAGCTTTTTTTACAAGTTTTGAGCATTCTTTTCCTCACTCACATGGTTGAGTACGTTATCATCTATCCACTATCAAATATAACCGTACACTTGACGATGTCACAACTCTCATTCGATATCAGATTTAGCTGCTGGCTTTGCTCCAACAAACACGGGTAGATAATAGTATTTCACATAGCGAAGATCATTCATCTTCCATTTCCACACATAATAGTTGGAGTTGTTCAACGTGACCATCCTACTCGGCTTACTTTCCATGATCCTAAAAACAGCTCCACGATATCAGAATAAATCCGTGCAAAAAATATTCTAAATAAATCCTCCTAACAATATAGATATCCAAAACATTCAATAAAAATGAAATTGTTGCTCCTTCTGTGGCTGATACAGAGAAGCAAGAACTGAACACCCTTCTTGGGGTTCTCTGTTGTTGCTTCAGAGAGCACATCCTTTTGGTTTGTGGTGGATTCTAGAGTGAGCACGGCTTACAAGCAATCAGAGTGTCATTGGTGACTCTCGTCTGTGTTCTTTCAAACGGCGCCCTTCGTAGGGTTCCCTCTGTTTTTCCCTTCCTTGTGCGACAGTGGGCTGATCTCCCTCAGCGGCGTGCTGCT